>JAKNSH010480918.1:0-11602 GCA_027790015.1 Cymbopogon flexuosus
TCTAAAAACAGAACTCTTTCCACTACCATTGGGACCTTCAACAAAACAAAAAATGGTGACAATATAAGCTCACTGCTGAGCAGAAGATTAAAAAAACGTTGCCTGCATAAAGACTGAATACCAGTCAGAAGAAGGCCTTTCCCTTGTACCACATTGCACGAGAGTTTTCTAGCCAATAGCTTTTGTGATGGTGTTACAATGTCCACTTCATGAAATGAAATAATTTCTTCTGAGGCTGCACTGATGGCATTGGGAGACACCACAGTATCTGGGGGAACATTGATTTCAAAAGCAAGTTGAGAATAGAAAAAAGGAAAACTTTTTTTTTTTTTTGTCAAACATGCAGGAGAGTTGTGTATCTTCATGAAATAAAAGAACATGAGGGAGGGAGGGAGACCATATAAGGCAACCATTACCTCATCTAGGATGTAAGAAGAGGTTGCAAAAACTTAACTAATGGCCATATCATTTTTAGCTTTCTCAGGGTGGTGGAATGCGATTATTAACTTTTCTGCCAGTTCCTGGCATTGAAACAAACGCATAACATCTGACAAAACCTTAAGAACAGTGCACGGTTTTCAGCCCATTGCTATGCAGCTACATTTAACTTGGCATGATGAAAAGGTAAAAAAACGTGCTATAAGAATATTTTCTTATAGCGAACATTTAGAGAACTCAAAGTGACAAGCTCAACCATAATAAACATTCTGTACAAAAATGCCAGTAGAGTTTTTAGAGTAAACATTGCGCAACCTGACATGTCAGCAACAACAGGAATACTTACTACCCTAATATATTATGTTTAGTTGACTAATATGCACGCATGACAAACCAACTATATAATCAATACTGAAAAATATTGAGACTAGAGAATAACATGATTGCTATTGTCTATTAAGTCCTAGCAAACTGAACTTACTTCTTTGAGCGAAGCGTGTAAACTCCTCAAGCTCAAAGATCCGGTTAATCCCACCAGAAAGTTCAAGGAACTTCTTATGTAACTCAAGAATGTCGCCGAAGGCTATGAAGCTCTGTGACACCACTGAAGCCAAGAACCGCAGGGCATGTGCCAACTCTCCTGTTGCACGAAGCAAAGGAAAAATGCATGTTTATAAGACGAATATAATATAGTTGGAAAAATGGTAGAGTTTTGAAGATTAATAACCTTGAGTTGAGGTTAAAGCTCTGTCTCCCTTGTGCTCCAAAGCATACAACAGACTCAGACCCCATGTTACATTGTGCGGAAGTTGCTTTGTTACAAAATCATCAACAATACCATAAAGCCACTGTTTCCTCAAAAGAATCTTTGAGTGGTTAATTAACTTGACGAATTTAGCCTCAACCATCTGAAATATGAGAAGAATAGATAACAAGCAGAAAAATTAATGTCGTCTCATTTAACAAAATAAGGACAGCAGAAGCTATTCGGGAAAAAAAATCTTTAACATGGAAACCCTAAACATAACATGTGCATTGAACTGCAAATACTATAGAAAATTTAGGAAACACAATAACAGTTTTTAAAACACTAAATGATCTCTGCAAGTAACATAGAGATGCATCAGAAAATGGAACTGCTGTTATGCATGTATGAGAGAGGAAAAAGCCTTGTCATGGTCCACATTATACCATCCATCTTATGCCCCCCCGGCATTTACTCAGCTATTTCAGTTTGTCCAATTTAATCCTTAACAAGATTGATCTTTTTTGTTTCTCCACGTACAAGTTAAGTTTTAATGTCAATTTTTTTGAGACGTTATGGTCATCATATTTTATGTCAAAAAATATTTTACGATTTTTTCATCATTATGTTTCTTACAATTTTGTATCTCATAGTGTTAATTTATTATTAAATGTCCTAACCTATCAAAATAATGATGAAAAAAAATTATGATATATTTTTTAATGCATATATGATGCCATCTCCCATCTCGCAAATCAGGCTCAACTAGTATGCAGAGAAACAAAATAAAAAAACTTGTTAGGGGGTGAATTGGACCAACTTAAAATGGTTTAGAGGGTTAACTGGACGCCAAACTTGAGGGGGGTAATTTGGACTTTTTCCTAAACAATTCTCATTGTATGAACTTGGGCATATCCATTTAGCATGATGGAACTCACCGCCTTTTCTCTTGAACCGCCACCAAAGAAAGCAATTGATTCAGCATGTGTCCGCAATCTCGAGTGCATGAACCTTATAAAAGTTCACCAGATTAACATCTAGATCGAATCTTTAATTGGCATGAAAAGCTCTACTAAGACGCCACAACATATGCAGTATTTTACATTTTTACCTGAATGTTCCTTCAAGTTCTTGTTCTTGGCCTGAGAGACGACCAAAGTCAGGGGATATAGCTCTCAGAAATCCCAAACCTAGTAACATGTAAGCATAAAGTATAGCAACTCCTCTTCGTCCAGATAAGAGCTTCATTCTCCATGTAAACCTGGTGAATTCAGCTGCAATTAGCACAATGAATTCTAGAATTCTAACCGAAACTCAAACCAAGTTCATGATTAGCACTAGGTACAAGGATACTCACCAAAGAATGTCAACTAGTGGTTTTACCATTCCAGTAACTAGGCCGGCAAGGTCAGTGGTCAACTTGTCTACATCAAGTGTTAATCTTTGGTCTGCATCAATACTTTTACCTGACATGTTGAATACCTGAAACCATACACCATTATAACTTATTATTAGCTTCAGTCACCCACAAAATTACCGTCGTGAGATATGAAATCTTATTCTCACAGCCAGAACTCCAGCACAACAAGATAATACTAGGCATGGACACATTTAGGAAAGAACACCAAAATATCATTTGACCAAAAGTCCAAAACTCAGTCCCGACCACGATAAAGTGATGTAACTTAACAGAATATATTCGTTCTGGTTGCATACTGTACACTGAATATTAGAGGTCAACAACAGAAAGGTTTTCTTTAGAAGTGTCATGCAACTTTCTCAAGGCTTGTTACTTCTTTCTTCCTGTCCATCCCAACCCTAACGCAGTTGTCACCTTTGGCAATTAGCCAACTACTAATGCCACCATAAGACAGCTTGATGGTTAGGCCATCTCCCAGTATCTTCTTCATTTTTACAATAGTAGGAACAAATAAATCCATTGGAATCAAGACATGGGGCCAAGTCCCAGATCAAACTGTCAGGCATATTTCCCTGCCATCCTTTTTCCTCCTGTTACCTACACCCTACCTTTTCCAGCGTGGGCCAACACAATGTTGATATGCCTGCTGGAGTGTTGGAGCCACAAGCATCTTATCCCACAATGCAGAGTGGAGCATTCATATTACAACTTCTAAAGCATTTTGAGAAGGTACAGTTTCCAGATTTGGAGTATTTCTATTTATTGTTTAGCCAAAAGGAGCACTTTAGTTATATTAAGAAAGAGGCTGAGAGCCACTTGGCTACATTGCCATTGAAAACCCATGATTCAATTTCAAACTGCTGGCTCCTTAAGCCATACCCGTACAATCACCCCAGTTTTTCATTCTAAACAAAATAGTTTTCAACTCTCCATTAGTACAGATTGTGTAGATAATAAATGACGTATGAATATCAGAACAGCTACCACACCACCCAGAGAGGTCTTTTGGTACCATAACAAGTATATAGAGAAGCAATAATGTGTGGAAGGTTAACCAAAAAAGGAAAATAAAGCAATAATGTGTTTGCGTTTTTTTGCTTGAGGATATACCTTGTAGAATGCATTTCTTTTCAAATAATATCGAAGCAAATGATTGGTCATACGAATTCGCCATCCAAGGGCAAGTTTTGCAGTAAGGGTTCTGCACAGATACATATTAGTTGAGACCAGGAAATTAAACATGTACATAAGTGACCTTAAATCCCCTCAATCTTAAACTTCCATGCCCCCAAAAAGTGTATTTCAAAGCCTACATTAAATACTCCCCACTAAAGAAAACTTTGATCATATAGTTTCTTTACTGAAACTTGTGATGAAGCAGTGATAGTTTATTACAAGTCACTGACTAGATCACTGCACGTGCTTCATTTGAAATCTACGACGATTATTTATTACTCACCATTATGTGAACAATTGGGTGTGGGTCCATGGACCGAAGTTAGGGTGTGCTCACATTGGCCAGCTGACTGGGCTGGATGGGGGCTCTCCCATGCCATTAGTGAACATTCTGAGGCTGGTTGGAGAAAGGGGGACTAGAAAATTTCTTTGATATGCAGGCATAGGGCTCCCAATTAGATGGGAACATAGTAACTAACCACCTGATATGCATGCACTAATCAACCAAGGTGATGTGCATGAAATTAACACCAAAACCCGATACATGGCAAATAATGCAACTTCCTAACATTAAGATAACGTGTTAATGATCCAAATAATCAACAACTTCCTACCCTTATCTATTCCTATGGGAGCTGCTGCCATCTTGCTGCATCTCAAGCTATGTCTCTTGGTACTTGCTGCTAAATGGCTGATGGCCCACATGCACTAATGCTGCAGCAACAAGCCCTGTGGCCTCCATGTGTATGTGGAACAATTACCCAGTGATAAAACTCTTAAAATAGAGTTAACCATAATTACCTAAGAGATGGTGCCACAAAAGAATTTGCACCACTTTGTAGAATACTAACACCAATCAAGCGAATAAAGGCAGCTTTGTCCTGTTCCAAGACAAACTTCACAGTTGTCCCTGGTAAGATTTGAAGCATCATATGAGAATCACTCGCAGCTTTTCTAACAATAGAAGATATCAAAGGGTTAAAAGAAGAACCATTCAACGAAGCAATACGATCAGAGATCCATGTACGAGAGAAAACAAGAACAGCAACAGCAAGCAACTGCCCGCCTTGTTTATCAAATAGTCTAGGAACCTGGGGATCAAAGTAAATGATAATAGGATAAGAATTTCAAATTGTATCAGCAGAGACAAAGTTCCTGGAGACAGTTTAGGGTACTTCATCAGATCTACGTGCGCAACCTTCTTTTTTCTAATACTTACTGAGTTTGTAGTAAATAAATTAATTGATTAGTATACTCAAAATGTTATTAATTATTATAGCATATATAGCTTTTGTTCAAACAGAGAGCAACTTGTTACAAACAAGCAAAGGTATCTGAATTCCACAGTGAAGGCTGAATTCGAATCATTGGGAAACACAAATCTAAAGAGGAATTATGAAGCACAAAGGAGAATAGCGTACTAGTATTTTTAGCATTGCAGCTACTCTGAGAGGCAAAGGTCTTGGGTGACATCGTAAATGTGGAATTCGAGATGTCCGTGCTGCATGTTCTATTTCCACCTTAGGGGAAGTTGCTATAACCTCTGTACAGTATGAATGATCCTTGGACCCCAATGAAGCATTGCTCTGGTAAGGAAACCCCATAAAACAGCAGCATTAGAAAAGCTGTTAATAATGATGGAAATTGGAACAGAAATTCAGAAGACCAGAATCATATACCTTTGCCCTGCTCATAAAAGCCCTTTGAACAGTCAGTGCGTCAGATTTACGATCAGTTTCTGGTGATGAAAAATCAGATTCTTCGGTGGAAAAGGATGAGTCATCCCTGCAAAATTAGGTGTGTTACTAATTTCTAAAAAAAATCTGGATCATAGGAGAAGACTCTCCTATGACTTTGAAAGTAAGGAGGTGTGTTACTAATTTCTAGTGAATTAATTTTGGAAGAACAAACGTTTGACAATTTATCTCAAGGGCTATAAGTTTTAACCTTCTAAGCTGGACATTCCAACCTCCTTCACCGTCCAAGGAGAGAACAATATCATGAAATGCAACTAAAGCTGGCCGATGAGATATTGTTATGCAGGATGTACCCATAGCTCGAACCTTTTTGCAAAAACGTTCTTCCATATCAGTTGTCACGGCACTAGTGCACTCATCAAGGATGGCAAACTTTGGCTTATGGTAGAATAACCTGGCCATTCCCAATCTTTGCTGCTCGCCAAGGGACAGCTCATCACCCCAGTTAACTTCCTTATCAAGAGGATAGCGTTCAAGCAAATATTCCAGGTCAACCTGCAAAAGGAGCATGTTTAGAAATTCCAGTGGTTCATATACTCAAAGGTTGTAGTTCAATAAGCCACAATATCAAATGTAAAACGCAACTCAAATAGCATTACATTCTTTAGAAGGTCCACCATTCCATCATAGGTAAGTGGTTCGATCTCCTGATCTGCCGTAAGAGGATAGATTAGCTGTTCACGTAGAGTTCCAACAGCTGTGTATGGTCTTTGCGGAACATAAAATATCTCCTTATTTAGATCTGAACCAACACCAGGTTTAACAATGTGGCCAGATACCAATGGCCATAGACCCCCAAGGACCCGGAAAAGGGAGCTTTTTCCGCTACCATTGGGACCTGGAAGGAGGGCAAATCCGTAAAATTGTTAGCACAGTGGGACACAAGATTTTCAAACAGACATTTTGTGCAAATATGTAAAACATATTGAGAGTTTGAGATGTAACAAGACATCAAAAAAAGAATCTAAGATCAAAGAATACGCGTAAGAGATTTTAACACTATCCTCCAAGAGGGTGCAAGACATGTAAAGACTACCATCACATCATATCCAACATTGCTATTTCATTATCACACAATCAAATAGCTGTAGATGATTCCCAGATGGTCTACAACATGTTAAATAGATATGAACATCAAGCTAAGGATACATACTAGTATAAATTTGCACATCAGCCCATAAGTTCATTCAAATTTCATAACAGAAACCAACGTGATAGTTAAGTCGCAAGTCTAAATTCATAATAGCAATGATTTATAGAATATTACCAGTGATCAAAAGATTAGAACCAGTTTCTACCCGGAGAGTCAAATCATCAACCAAAACATTACCTGCAGGCGTGACTACCTGCAACCATTTGACATCAGAAGTCAGAAATACTCCCTCCGTATTCGAAAAAGTTGTCATTTTGGACAAGATTTGAGTCAAACATTGGGAATATAAATCATGAATAACTTTTAAATTATTGGGTTTGGAGATGTGAAAATTATATAAATAGACTTGTCTTGAAAAAGGTTTTTATAAAAGTATACATATATCACTTTACAATAAATACTTTTATAAAAATAAGAGGTCAAAGTTGTACTTTGGAGACCGTGTCGCTTTCCAAAACGTCAAGTTTTTTGAGTACGGAGGGAGTACATAGCAAATAAAATGAATATGACTCAATCGGCATGTTACCTTAACATCTGAAAATTCAATATGGTTTGCTTCACTGATATAATTTCCAGGAGAATTGTGACTCAGTGATCTATCACAAACCCCAGACAGCTCACGTGAAACATCCAATAACTCACAGATCCGGTCTGCATAGCCACTGTGAAATTACATTGAAAATCCATACACATCACAATCATGACGGTGCAAAGTTTAAAACTCAAAAGCAGATGAGCACAAAATGCATTCGGAGCACAGGACTCCACCAAAGTATTCCAAAGAAAATCGAAGTTACAATGTGTTTGGCATGTAATCAACATTCTCCAGCTGTACTATGCCGTAAGTATGGTTCCTACCAAAACAAACATAAATCAAGTATGGTTCCTACCAAAACAAACATAAATCTGTCATAGGCATCAGTGCAAAACTTTAATGACACTGCAATTCTCATATACTAGAATGTAGAAAAGGCACCTAATATAGAAAATAATGTCAGGTTAGTAACATATCAGGGAGAGGATGTTAATGATTTCCAGTCTCCGTAAAAGCACTACACAAAGTTGCAAAATATGTCTTCTTGGAACAATATTAAACCATCAAACAACAAAAATAGAAGTGAGATTCTTCCTTCATAAAAAAAATTGTTCTCAGTCTGCATTTGTCATAAGTAATGGAACAAGAAGTGTCACATTGCCAATTGCGGGTACAAAACAAAATCAAACTTAATTGGATGACATGCAGCATAATCCAGTAACTTTTTAAGCAAAGTGTCACCTCCAACAATTCAGATCAATAGGGTAGCAGTTTCTAAAATAGGCGGAGAACTGTACCTCAGGATATTTAAACGTCGTGTGCTGATAGAAAGGATCCCAAGAGACTGAAACAGTGAAATGATCACGCTTGTGTGGTATCGAAGATTGCTCAACATTTCAGCCCGTCCAAGGGTAGATGAATCGGGTCTAAGGTTGCCAGAGAAGAAAGGTTCTATAATAAGGACAACTGCCACAGTGGCACCAAAATACTTCAGAAAGAAATCTTGAATCATGCCAAACCACCAGTTTTCATGACGCACAAGATTCAGGTGCTCAACAAGAGCCTCAAACCGCTGCATAATATGAGATGCTTCTCTTTTCTCACCACCATAAAATGCCACACTCTCAGCATGTGTTCTTAATCGTGAATGAAGTTGACGATAGTCTCCTTCTAGTTGCTGTTCCGTAGATTTCAACTTCCCAAAAGCTGGAGAAAAGTTCCTTATTACCCCACCGGCAACTAGCACATATGCCTGAAAGCAATGACATATTATTAATACCTAGTTACTGGGCGAGAAACTTGTTGTCGTGATAAATTATAAAAGCACTAAGGAAATAGCTTCGATAGAGGTATCATCGGCTATCACATATTATATATGTAAATGAAGTATCACTGCTGAAATTTTGTAACAAGATTTTTACCATAATCCAGAACACGTATTTTGGACTAGCATAAGAACAGAGACGCCAGGTGTATATTAACCCTTCTGCAAGTGCAGCCAGATCATCCTGTACAAGTTCACTTAATTCAGAAGAGAATTTTGGGATATCACTAGCAATCCTTTGCTCCGGATTTGATATCCGATGATCCACATGTGAGATCTTGTAGTAAACCATATTCTGTACCAAACAAGAGTGCGGGGTATCTTGTTAAGATTATACTTAAAACGAAGAACCATTAATAATGGAAAAAAGCCAACCTCCAGACTGTACTAAAAGTGAGCATGAGTTTAAGCAACTGCATTCTTATAATAAGACATGTAGGAGAACGAAAGAATCTAGCTGCTAAGACTGAAAACAACATAAACTTCACAGCCTTACTGAGAAAATAATGCGGGCACGAACTAAAATATTGGTGGGAAAATTCAACTAGCATGAAGAAAATGAGGACACTATAAAGAGTGGGAGAAAAAATTACTGGCAAACAGCATGCTGATTCCAGTTAGGAAAAAAAGTATGCATATCTGTTCATAACCAATCTAATACTGTAATTGACTACCATAGAAACGGATTTCATCTTAAATAAATCTAGCAGAAGAGCAATCGATGGAACAGAATCCCCTGCCTGCTGTATTTTATGGATTTTTTTCTACTATATAAACATATTTAGTGTTTGATCGCATGTAAACCTTTGCTGCAATGGTCACTTGCAGTCTTATAAATGGTCATTATCTATAACGTAACACCAACGAGAACCAAATTAGTGCACTGGTAGATACAAACTTAGGAAACAAATCTTCTTGGGAGTTTAATTTTACAATGCTCTTCATGGTATCATTCTGAGAAAATGACACAATTAAGAATTGTGTGCAGTAGGAAGGAAGACGAAATGAAATTGAGGCAAAAGCAAAACTGCAACAGATGTACCTCAAAGTAATCAGCATGGGCGATATCTGTTAAAATTTTCTTGAAACGCAAACTTAAAGAGCCTGTTAAGTATTTCGAGGTCTGATACAATGTGGATTGGAGGAAACACAACATAAGATTTTCTATGATCAAGCGTGTAAATGTTGGGATCCGCCGAAGAAATGCTGCTTTAAACAAAAAGCCTTGAACTCTTGCTAATCTATGCCCCACAGCTGTACGTAGCACCTGCAGAAAAGCATAAGTAAGGTGGTGAGGATAATGTTTCTAGATCATTAGTTTAGTAGCTTCAAATACAGGTTAAAACTCCCCAAGGTAGTTTGATGACAATAGCAAAAAAAACTGAAGTTTGTAGCGACAGTAGTAGTATTTTATTAAATTAAACCATCACCATACATTTTTTAGGCCTTCAAAATTTAGCCGGTGAAGCATATGATACTGCACTAGACTTATATTGTTTGTGTTTTTTTTTCACCATTTTTTTTTTGCTAACTTTCTTCATAAGCATAGGATTGTTTTTTTGAAGGCAATAAGCATAGGATTATTGAACTGCTTGCCTCGTTTAGAAATTACGAGTAAATACAGATGTACTATTCAATAATGCTTCCTTTATATGATAGCACAGTAGGCCAATAGCAACACTGGGACCACTTGTGTGTACAGTAGGTAAGAGCGAAAAGCTCCAAAAAAGTAGAAATCTCTGAAACAAGTACACAAAAATGGCAGAACCTACCGCTGTTAATACCAAGCCGAGAAGGTAGCGCGTGCCAGCGGGACCAATTTTCTTGAGTAGGATAGCAGCGAGGAAATGCAGAGATTTGAGGCCACTCCTTCTCAGCTTTGCTGGCCCCAATCCACCCCCGGCATCATCCCCATTGGCGGCCAATGCACTGGCTTCGCCACTGAGATTCGCCTCGGAACGCCTCCGCCGCCGGCTCTGGCTCGAGCGGGCATACGCCAGAGCTCCGCCGGCAAGCACCGCGCCGGAGACAACGGCGAGCGTCTTCCTGGTTGGTGGCGCACACAAGTGACGACGGTGAGGAACGCAATTGGCAAGAACGACAAGAGAAAGTTAAAAGATGGAACTTGGGCGAGTGAGTGAGTGATCCGAGCCGACCGACCTCCTGGAAGCGAGAAGCCCCCGGCCACGGTCCGTCAGCTGCAGCAGCTGCAGAGACGGCATGGTGGCGCCGCCGCCGCAAGATGCCCACCCCGAGAGGGCAAGATCTCACCTCACGTGCGGCGACAGGCGGGCGTGCGCGGAATCACGGCGTCCCTCCCGTCGGCGCGGAGCATGGCGGCACCCGAACTGGAGACCGTGAAAAAAAAGAGGGATTTTTTTAAGGCCCGGTAGGTGAGTAGGTAGGGCGCCGGCGCACCGGCAGGAGGAGTGAAGGAACCGGGCGAATCTTGCGGCGGTAGGGAGGAACCGGGCGAATCTTGCGGCGGTAGGGACAGTGGGCGGAGGCGGGCGAGAGCGGTGGGTGGAATCGATCTCGGCGGAGCGGAGGCGGCCGGAGAGATCGCCCGACGGCGACGCCGGGGGAGAGGAAGAGGAGCAGCAGCAGTAGATGCCGCGAACGCGAAGCAATGGAGGGAGTACAAGGAAGGAACGGTTGATGTGACGATGAGATTTAGGGCGTGTTTGGGACTGCTTCACAAACTCTGCTTCACAAACTCCACCGTGGAGCAGCTCCACAGACTCCAGGTTTTTGTGGAGCACCTATTTAGGTGCTCTCACAACTCCAGCATTTTTTCTAGAGCTGTGTGCGTAGAGCTAAAACCGTTTGACAAAAAAACGTAAAGCAGAACTGAAAAACGCGGAGCGGAGCAGTCTCAAACACACCCTAACTTCTTTTAATCTCTCCGTGCTGCTCTCCACGACCTCATTTATACTAGTAAGATCTTATTGGATCTCTATATCCACCTCAGTCTACATGAGTTGAAATGGTATGGTATGAAACTTAGTTTAAATTAAACATTCAAACCTTTTAAGGTAAATACATAGGTATCCA
>JAKNSH010480950.1:0-10168 GCA_027790015.1 Cymbopogon flexuosus
CCTCATCTACCGACGCCGGCGCCGGCGCCGCGGTTGTTTGTCGGCATGTGATTGTCCGCTTCGTTCCGTGTTCTGCTGCCGTTGCTCACGTTTTAACCCCGCCGTTGCGGATCGTATGTGTGACTGTGCGTGTCGTGCCAAAGGTTTATCCATGACGCTATCTGATGATTCGAGTTTAACTTTTGCCGATTTGTTGGTTTCCTGTCGCGTGCGATGAATTGATCATAGGGCGCAGTGCGCAGAGGGTAGTCCACCCTTGGCTTGAACTGCTACTGATCTACTGTTGCGTTTGGTTCGGAGATCGGCTTCCGAACCTTGCGATGTAGTACGAGTACTGTGCTTGATGGAGTACCAGCCAAGCTAAACCCCTTGTGAATTCGGGAAGCAAACGGTCTCGTCTACTTTTTTTTTTTTTTTGGATTTTCCCCCACCCTTTGCTTTCTCAGAATGCAGTTGTAACGGTTCCATGAGCTTTAGAGGACCACCTCGGAGAATCTCTCTCTCGGTAGATTTTTGAGGATCCAAACCCAATCGAGGCAATAAACCTAGCCTTTTTCACCCTTTACTTTGTCAGTCAGTAATGTGTGGCTGTGTAGACTTGTAGAGCCCGTAGCTTTTCTTCCAGCCTACTACTACTTTGTGGTGAGAGTAGTTGCTTCCATTCTCTTCGTTTGGTTACAGATAGATTTTGTGGTGCGAGTGGTTGTAAAGTCTGGTGGGCTTGGTGGCTGGTGGTGGGGCTTGCGTCAGCGTGTTAAGGAAGCAGGGACGGAGGGAAGGATCTGCTGGGTTGTTGGGCTATTGTTAACATGAAAGTACACTAATGGCTCACACTACGCCTGATATTAATTTTTTTTTTTTGAGAACCACACGCCTGATGTTAATTGTGTTGTAGAGAAGAACCTTGATGAGAGGGAAAGGTGTTAAGCTTTATGAACTTGATAAATTATTTGGCATCCATATATGAACTGCAAATGTGTTGCGGTGTGCTTGGGCGGGACCTGGACTGAGTACAATCATGACTGTAACTGATTCTGTCTCAAAAAGGTTGTGTTACACTATTAAGTGAAAAATGGTCTTATGAGTGTTTTGGGGAAGAGAATAAAAAAGGCACAATGAGTATGCTAAAATTAATAGTTTGGGGGACCTGTAGTGAAATGTTATGTTACTGATCTTTCTATAACAAAGTGCACTCGAGTTTTTCCTGTCACTATTTTTGCTCTGGTTTCTGTGTGAATGCTGGCAACACATTTGTCAAATATCTGCATCATCAAATGGACTTTGTGATTTCCATAGGAAAAATCTACTAATCTACCATGTTGAAACCTTAAAATTGTTCGGCTGGTCAGCTTGGTTATTATACTGAACTCAGCATCCTTCTATTTAACATTTCTGCAATGCTACATCTTTGTTTTGATCTTCTAGACATGCTTTAAAATGCATTATTTTGTTTTCACTAGTTTTATTTCATTTTAAACCCTGGCCTATCTGTTCATCTTTATTTTAAATGTAAACCTGACCTCCTTTATCCAATTCTGTGTTGTTTTCAGTTGAGGTGAAGAAACAAAGTTCTTGTGTTGTCCACCTAATCAACAAGTCCAATGAATATGTTGCTTTCAAGGTTTGTCAACAACTTTGACCTAGCATGTTAAACAAGTCCTGTTTTCTACTCAAGTCTTTCTCCAATCATGCTATGTGATATCAAATATTGAGTATCCAATTATCCATTACTTGATATAATGTTAAGTAGATAAGTACAAGCTATTATCCAATGAAGTAATTAGTTTCTGATGATGCTATAGCTAGAACTAGATGTTCTGTTCCTTGTTCCTTGTCTATTCTGTTCCGTTCTTGTTTTGAGCAAATTCTGATCTTGTTGTCCTTTTGCCTCAAATTGGCTAGGTTAAAACAACATCTCCTAAAAGATACTGTGTTCGTCCAAATACTGGGGTTATCCTTCCAAGGAAAACATGTGAATTTACAGGTATTATGCATCTACGCTCACTATTATTGATAATGGTTGTGTTTATTGAGGTAGAACCATGTTGACAGTACTCTGATATCATATGAACGGAAGAATTGTGCATACTTGGGGAAAAAGAGATATGTGTCATAACCGATGTCGTTTTGGTGACTCAGTCTGGGTTTTCAAGGCAACATTTTCTACCAAATTTCACTATTTGGTTACTGGTATTGGCATTTGAGAGGTGGAAGCATAATAATATTGTTAAGAAAAAAAATAGGCAATTCAGTAATTCTTCACATCCTCGTGGAGTCCTGGTTCGGTATCGATGTGCATGAAGCTAAAGTAATAAGTTTCAGACAGAATTAGTAATTCTGGATGTTGTTTGATGTGCATCACAAGTGGATTCCTTCTTTAGTTTCACTGCCCATCAAATAAACACTTGTGCTTGCTATTGGTACAAGGGCAATAGTTATTAAACTTTTCTGTCTTTTGTATACCTTGTCAGTTTTCTTTCTTATATTGGCTACACAATTCTTTCCTCTTATTCTATTTGTGCTTGCTTTTTACTTATATATGTAGTTACCATGCAAGCGCTACGAACTGCTCCACCAGACATGCAATTAAAAGACAAGTTTTTGGTACAAACCACAGTGGTTCCTTATGGTACATCTGATGAGGAACTTGTTCCTGCTTTTGTAAGCACATAGCTATAACCATTAGTTGTGTAGTGTTCTTTTCATGTCATTTGTAATAACTGTGATGCTTACTAATTCTTTCTTGTCAGTTCTCCAAAGAAACTGGCAGATACATTGAGGAAAGCAAATTAAGAGTTGTTCTTGTTAGTGCATACCAATCTGAAGAGCAACCGACTAATGGAATTCATGACACTGAGCCAGCTGTTGGAACTGCTGTACTGAAAGATATGCCAAATATAGAGAACGAAGTGCCAGGTATTGCAAAAGAAGTTCCTGCCCCCCTGGCACAAGCTCCAGCAATTGTGACTGGAATACCTTCGCCTGTCAAAGAGACTCCAGGCCTGAGACAAATTCCTGTGCCACTGAATGAAGCACCAGTATTGCCAGAATCTCCTTCCGCTCAAAAAGACCCCTCTGCTATTACAGCTGAACATGCATCTACTGTTACAATTGATACTGTTACAATTGAACATGCCCCTGCTATTTCCATTGAATCCCCTCCTTCGAAACAAAGTGTTGCAGCTTTTAAGGAATCTCCTCCGAAACAAAGCGTTGCAGAATCTCCTCCTTTGAAACAAAGCATGGCAGTTTTTATGAAATCTCCTTCACTGGAGCAAAGTACTCCTAAAGAAGCTGTTATGCTAAGTGACCGAGGACTTTTCAATGTGCAGAACCATCAATTATGTCATGTAAGCTTCCATTATCTAGTACTTCCTTCATTCCAAAGTTATAGAGAGAAATACAAAGATTTATAACATCAAATAGGTATACTATGAGAATATAATTGATGAAGAATCTAGTGATACTTATTTTGTATCATAAATCTTGTTATATTATCATATAAATTTGCCAATTTGGTCAAACTTAACATGCTTTGACTCTCTAAGAAAGTTGGAATGGCATAATCTGGGATGGGGGGAGTACATATATGCCGATTTTCCTAAGTTTAGCTTAATATAAGTGAATGGTCAATAGTTCTGTTAAACATACTTTTGATACACTAGTCACAACCCAGCTTCTAGCCCAACAGAGTCACATGCACCCCAACCAGAACCAAGCCTTAATACTAGTTAGATTTTGGCAACCTTTTCAACTGAATATTTATTAAAAAAACAGTTATGAAATACAGTGGCGAATGACTTAGAAAACTGGATTGAACTTTGAATTGTGGCCTTCATCTTGGCTTACAGTTCTGAATTATTTCTTTCACAGCATACTACATAACTCCCAACTTGCATGGGGATGTTTGCTGTTTTTCTTTTCGTACAACAATGTGTTCACTGTCTCATTTTACATATGTACCAGGTGACAGAAGATGTTCAGAATCTGAAATCAAAGCTCAACAATCTTGAATCAAAATTGGAAGACGTAAGATGAACACAATGGGATGCTTTCTATTTACTTAAACAAGTATCAGGATTAGATTTCCATTAATATGTTTCTGTTTCGTAGGCTGAAAAGATGATAATAAGGTTAAGAGAAGAGAGCAGAAGTACCACCCAGGAGCGGGATAAGCTACAGAAAGAAATGGTTTGTCTTGAACTTCATCGATATTTATATCGCCATCTGGAAAATGTTGAACAGCTATATACTGTGTTGCTTAAAAGAAAGAGCATTCAAGCATAGGTTTTTTAGCTTGGCTGGTAAATAAGAAGCATGAAAAAGCTAAGCACCTTTTAGCCATGACCCCTTCCCAATTCCCATCTTGTTACCGTCTCGGCTGAAATTTGTAGGTGCCAACTAACACATTTATAGTCACAGTGAATTAAAGCAGTTGCATTTTCTAGTCAGATCCGCACTGCAGTGCATCATGCCATTAACTGGTTCTGGTAGATTCTCCGTGCCATGTTTCTGCTGGAGGCATTTGTACCAGATGCTGGAGGAGTCATCCATCTGGTGTTGGGATCGCTGGTACTACCTCGCAGGAAGTATTCGTGGTGCGTAGGCGGGCGGGGCTTGGGCTCACGGCGGCTCAAGGATGCGACGCCGTCCTGGCAGTCGGCATCGAGAGGGGAGGAAGGGCGAGAGCAACATTGATAGAGCGGGAGAGATTAATCAATCTCCAGCTTAACTTCACATTGACAAGTGTTTAGGCTTTATAGCCGAATCCTACCAAACTATCAAACTGGCTAACAAATCCAAATCGATTAACGAAACCAAATCTGAGATCCTATCTTTTAGGAGCGGCACCCACACTGGACGCGGTCACCATGCTGCGTCACGCACCACGCCTGTTGCGCGTCCCTCAGCCACGGTTCAGCTTGCGGCATTGACAGACCTGGCCCACCATAACATCCGGAATTTCATTTACTAAATGGTCCCATATATCCAAACAAAAAAAAGGTCCCCCTGATAGAATTTGACAACCAAAATTTATTGTTGCATTCATTTCCCTATTTATGCGTTTAGATCTAGAGGGTCGACTGATAGTCACCTGATATCTTATTATCCATGTTTGAAACTGAGCACTGAGGGTACTCTCTGAACTATCATATTAACCGAATGGGTGTTGCAAACTTCTCACTGTCGAAACTGCTCTTTTACCATCAATGAATTTGATTTGGTTTAGGCTTTACCTATTACATCTTGGTCATATTTTGCTTATATTATTTCTAATATGATGATGCATGGTTTGTCCAGGTATTCCTAAGAAAGAAGGGAACCCCAAGGGGTCAAGTGGGTTTCCCCTTGCTCTTTGTGGTGTACGTGGCGCTTCTTGGTACCTCACTTGGTTACCTGCTCCGACTATGAGTTCCAAACTCTAAAAAAAGTTTCAGCAGCTGAGATGCTTCGTATGTGGCAAGAGAATTGAATGGCAGTTGCGCTCCAAAATGTTGGAGAGGTGAATTTATTATTAGCATTATTAGTTCAGAACTCCATATGGTTTTGCACATAACAGCAGTGCCAAACTACCAATTACCTGTGTATAAAACAGTTTCTTTTTTCGCGTTGTATAGAACCCACCCAAAAGATAGTCTGCTGCCTTGTAGACTAACCTGGGATTCTTCCATCTGCCTAAGCATTTTTCCTGTTTACAGTTTGCTGGATTCGCTTGTCCTGAATCGGTATTGATCTGTTGTGTCAGTATCTACACCTGATTTCGTTCCAGTTATTGATTTTAGAGTGATTTTATGTAGTTAATTGATAAGAGTCTGATATCCTGGTCTATAGTGGCACACAACAGGGTACCGAAAATACAATAAAGTCACGAATTCACGATTGTTTAGTTCGCGTCAAGAAACCAAGATGTAACGCAAAGTAGGGGCTATGGTTCTTGAAGGATGGGCACGCACAGGCACAGCGACCTGCAAACAGGAATCCATTCAACATGATGGACTCAGCACTACATCATTTCACGTGGAGAATCTGATCAGGAATCGGCATCAGAATTCAGAAGGGCGGCGGCCCACCGGGGGCCGGGGTGTCCTAGGAACGGCGGGCAGCAGTCCTGCAGCAAGCAGCACCAGCACAAGAACCATAGCCCATCAGAGTTGGGAAAAAAATCCGGCTAACACGATCCAGAAAAAAAAACCTAAACTAAGATGCAGAGAATCTTATTATACACCAAAGCATTGAGAGCATCTGATTGGACAGTTCTGTTATGTCGACAAATGCAAGGATTGGAATGCCATTAGCTACAGTAGTTAAATATTCAGTTCACCAGGATCCCATGAAGCCTCCAAAGCCAGGTGATGTGATGCAGTGCTATCTCAAGGTGGACTGGTGGAGGAAGATTTTATAGACCGGCGATCAAGATTCAGGACTGGCAGCTGTGCAAGCACATGGCGTTCAATGGCAGCTGTGCAAGCACATGGCGTTCAATGGCACCTCACCTCACCTCACCTCACCTCATCTCATCTCATCGCACCTCATCTCACCTCACCTCATCCTCTGGTCTCTGCCTCAACCACTGTTCTCTAGTTACTGTTGCGCTATAGGGAAGAGTTTGTGCTCTTAAGCTTGGTTCATCACATGACTAATTGCACCTCAGTTTTCGCCAGTATTGTGATCTACAAAAACATGGTGTTGTTGTATTGTCCACTAAGTCAACATTTGTACCAAGCTGTCAGCATATTAGGAGTAGGAGGAGGGGATAATGAAGTACCTGAATAGTTCCCTTCTTGGATCAGCAGGACAGCAAGTCAGCAACAGACTGCCAGACGAGACCAATGATCTAAGACAGCCAGCAGGGACAAAATTTGTTCAAAAATAATAATAATAATAAATCTCTAAATGAAGCAAATTTTACAGCAGTGATGCACTGCAATTAGAAGCAAATTTTACAGCAATTATGCGCTGCAATTAGACAACAATCACACCTGTCGCAACCCCTTCACAAAAGTTACTTTTGTTTGGTTATGGTTTCCCTATATTTGTCACATCATGCATGCATGCGTTTTCCCCACGAGACTTGTCCATTCATGCATGCACCTGCGACTTCTCCTTGCCTCAAATCCCACAGACCCTATTGGTTCCTCGTCCTCTCGTTGCATTTTGCATCTCCGACGCTCCCTCTCCTCTCCTCCTTTGAGCCACCATGGGCTGCGGTGGCTCCAAAGAAGCGGTGGCCACCGGCAACTCCGGCAGCAGCAGATGCAACCGATTCAAGAGGAAATCCAGCGTCGTCGACGCCACTCAGCCATCATCCCGTGTGCTTCAGCCATCCGACAATGCCTCCACCGCCGCTGCGAAGGCCAACGGCGAGGCGATCGCTCAGACAAAGGACAAGGCAGCCAGATTGAAAGAGAAAGCCATTGGGGAGAAGAAAGAGGAAGGGATCGACAAGAAGGCCGAACAAGTCGTGAAGGACAACAAAGAAGCCGTCACTGCGAAGGAGGGCAACACGATATCGAAGGCTAATGCCAAAGAGGAGGAGAAACAGGTCGAGATCAAGAAGGATGAAGCAGCCATCACGGATGCTAGAGAACCGGTCACCATTGAAAAGGGCAAAGAAGCATTGACCGATAAGGCTCCCAAGGAGAAGAAAGATGAGGTCGTCAAGGACAAAGCAGTGGTTGCCGATCAGAAGGCTGGCATGCCATCAACTGAAGATGTGAATGTCATCATCGAGGAGAAAGAAGATATCAAGAAGGATGATGTGCTCAAAATATCAACTGCGGCAGCCGTCGAGAAGGAAAATGGGGCTGACAATATAGACATGGCAATCGAAGAGAATGATGACAGTGCGTCAACCAAGAACAGCAACGTTGAGGAGAGCAAGGAGGAGGATGGTGTCACGTTCCCGGTTGCCATGGTGACAGAGGAGGATGGCAGCATCACATTTGCAGTACCAGATGACACGGAGGCCAAGGACGATGAAAGTGTTACCTTCGCAAGTGCCCCCACGACCAGCAACATGGTTGCCATGGTAACCGAGGAGGATGGAAGTGTCACCTTTGCAGTACCAGTTTCCCCTGTGACCAAGGATGATGAGAGTGTTACCTCTGCAGTTGCCCCAGCAACCAAGGACGATGACATGGTTGCCATGGTGACTGAGGAGGATGGTAGTGTCACCTTCGCAAAACCATTGGCCCCTGTGACAAAGGATGGTCACAGTATTAACTTTGTTGCTACCCCTGCAACCAAGGACAATGATAGTGTTGCCTCTGCAGCATCCCCGATGACCAAGGACAACGAAATTGTCAGCTTACCGGCTGCCCAAGAGGAGGAGGAGGAGGTTGAAGAGAAACCTGAGCCTTCTGAGGACAGTGAAGAGGTGGAAAATGAGGTGGAGCTGGCAGAGCCTACTGTTTTTGAGGATGAGGAGGCCATGACTGAAGCTGATGGTGCAACAGAAGCTGAAGAGGAGGTGGCAGGGCAGTCTGAACCTTCTGAAGATAATGAGGTAACCAATGAGGCAGACCTGCCAGATCCTACTGCTGTTGAGCAGGTGCTAACCAAAGTTGTTGAGGAATTGAAAGTGGAGCAGGAGAAGGTGGACACAGTACGGGAGAACAAGGTTGAGGAGGAAGAGGAGAGTGTCCCCAAAGAGCCAGAGGATGTGAGGTCCATTATACCTTTGAGAGTCGAGGACGGTAAGTTCAATTTTCTTATTGTTAACTGTGTCATTCTATTTGTTAACCACACTTTTCTTCTATTTTGTCATGAACTCATGATAATTGATCAGAGCAAAAGTAGCAAGTCTTCTGCTGCTATCCTCAATTTATAATCAATTTGTTGCTAACAACACCACTCCCTACATGCAAGCAATTATATAACTCTGCTCTATAGTACCATAAAACTCATTCATCTTATATGCAGGGGAATCAGATGGGAAAGAACCCATTGATTTGAAGGAGACCAGAACCACCGAGGAAAAGACATTGGACTTGGGTATCCCAGAGAACAAAAGCGATAATGAAAAGGATGCTGCTCTAAGTGCATCGTCTTTTTGAGCCCAGAGAAGGAGAACAATGATGAAAAGGCTGCTGCTCTAAGTGCATCTTTCTTTTTGAACTGAAAATGATGTGCCATACCAGATAACATGTATGCGTCATTGAATGTTCAACATGCTCTGTTCAGAAGTTGTGCGTGCATGTGTGTTCTATATGTGTTTCTTACTGCTGCATACTTACAAAATTGATAGTGACTGTCATTCTGTGCAATACTGCATCAAGGTACCAGTCTAAAAATACCATTTTAGGCAAATTTATACTGACAATATGGTTTCAATGTAGTTGGTAGTTGTTGATGAGTTTGTTGCAGTTATTCAAAATCAAGGACATATAGAACATCAAACGAAGTCAGCATGTCCTTTTCTAGACAGGTTGTCTTGTCTTGATTAAAAAAATTCAAAATGCAAATGCTACTAGCAAAATGATGCATCAAGCGTTGGGTAGACATTTCTGAAAATAATTAAACATGAGAAACGGTACTTAATTGTAGTTAGTATTTTTTTTTGAGAATACGCCGTAGCGCATATTTCATTAAGCAGAGAGAGTTTTTCAAAGCACAGCACACATTGTAGTTAGTATTCTATATGATATGATATAGTGAAAACAACCGGCCGGACAGGTGTCTTTTAATTGAAGTACAAATGATTTGCTTACCAGAATTCAAGTTGATGTTAACTGCCCACAATAGATATGCTATTGATAGACCTGACAGTGTCCTACGAATGAAGCAAATTTGAGGGGGGCAAAACCATACGTGACATAGCAGCACTGGAAAAAAAAAAAAGGCAAACTATTGAAGACAACATGGCCTTCCACCAGTATCACCACATGCTACCAATGTGGATTACGTGAAGACAACATGGCCTTCCACCAGTATCACCACATGCTACCCATGTGGATTACGGTATCAACATAATCAAATCAACACTTGGTAATAACAGTACAGGTCAGAAAAATATGAATTTGACCAGGATATACTGAAAGAAAAATCAGCAAGCTGATGCTAGTTAAATCATATAACATTACTACTGATATGCCTGTAACAAACTATATCCTGATTGGGTGGTAGTGGTACTAGTTGGTGTGGGATTGATTGGTTGATCAGTGAGTTG
>JAKNSH010481419.1:0-10078 GCA_027790015.1 Cymbopogon flexuosus
AATCCTTACCAAGTAATTGATTTCGTTGATGGACTGAACAAACTGTTCGACCGGAAAATCAGAATGTTGCCTTGAGAAGATAGTTTGCAAGTATCTGCAACCAATCAATGAATTTAGTAACATGAAAACAATAAATATAGATCTTTGCCGAGTGCTTTTATGCCGGCAAAGAACTGAAATCCAGTAGTGACTTTTATCGGGTCTCAGTATATATGGTCCTCAAATTTATTTTCCGATGTCGTTGTTCCCCACTATATCAAAAAGCTCACTCCTGGACACACCCGGTCGGTCCATTCCAATGATCCTCTCTCTGTATCCATCTCTTCGCCGGAGGTGCTGCTGCACTCCATCCAAAGCGTGAAGGACACTCCCTCGTGGGCACCCTCATTGGTGGGCACCCTCATATATATGATCCTTAATAAAGTTTTGAGCCATAACTAATAACTGTGAAACAAACAATATGTTTCGTTCCATTATAGTAATGCATAGAGACACGTGTGTTTATTGAGTGTTGACGTTATACAACTAATCTCGTGGTGCACACATATGGCTAAGTGGTTTGCAGAATGCAACAAGTTATATATGCCGTTGCAACGTACGAGCATATTTGCTAGTAAGTCTATAAAGTCCGAGTCGGAGCACGTCGTGATGGGCTATTTATTTATTTCGAAAAGACGCATGCACATACTTAATTTAACTAAAACATAACATTATTATATTTTCCCTGTGATGCATCGGCATTTATCTAGTGTACGAGCAAAGCCATGGGCGAGTTTGCAGAGGTGCAACTTAGACCGGGCTGGGCCGACACAGCATGGCACTCTCATGCTTCATGCCACTCCGAATCGTGTCCTCTAAGCACGCGAGGCATGTTAGGCCGCCGTGCCGATATGTCATGATGACAAATCACTACGGGAGGAGCTTTCTTTCCCGAGTGCCGGAGGCTTCCTCGAGTGCCAAAAATCGGGCACTCGGGGAAGAGGTGCTCCCGTAGTGAATCTTTTCACAACACTCAAAATATCACTGTTAGTTTTCTTTTTCTGCTCATGGTATATACAAAATATATATCTTGTGCATTATATTCATAAAAGGTTTAATAATATTCACAATCTTTGAAGTATTAGGTGAGATGTAGTATAGTAAACGCTAGAAAGTTGCATCACAGACTTATAGATAGATGTGTCTACACTATGACAACTCTGTGTTGTTCTTCCTCTTTGGCTGTTCTGGAATTCGATGGAAACCAAACTCGTCGCCGGCGCTGAGAAACATGATTCCGATCAGCCGTGTAATCTACCCGCACTTACTCAAACACTCGCTGTCGCTGCCCATGCCATGGCCGCTGATCGCGCCATCACATACCATACCAACACCAAAGTCCCCTGTCTGGTCATAGAACACAAGCCTCACTTCTAAACTTAGCGCCCTACAATCCTTTTAGAATTCCTGCATGCCCGGCCGGTCCCAGAAGTAAGTCTCGTCGGCGACGACACCTCACACCTGCATCCTCGCCGAGGAACTGCGCCGCCGGTGGAACCCCAAGGGTGGCAGGGCTCCGGCAGTCGTCTCCAAGAGCAGGGTCTCTTGGGTAGCGCATTTCTGAAGATCCTCCTGGCCATCCACGTATCGTTCCCACGTATGTCGGTATGTGCTGGTTTGGCTGGATGCTCTGCAATCTGCATGGAGAGATCGGGAGGCAGCTGGATCGCGCTGGTCCTACTGCTGGCATGCGGATCATGCGCTGTGGAGCCATCGAAGGGTGCATCATCAGAGATGGCATCCAGTTCGTGATGAACAGTAGACGTACGGCCAGCATAACGAGTGCAGAGGATGTTTTCCGTTAGTTCCAATGCAACTTGGTGTCATGCTTACTTTGGCATATATATGTCCCTGCCCTTCAGCTCACATCCAATGGAGGACCGGACCTGCTGATGAAATGCTGACGGCAATGTGATTGAGGGACGTCATGCATGAGACTTTTGGTTGTAAATATATAAAACACACTGCTGGAGTACAAACTTGTCTATAACACTGCTGAATACAAACATGTTTCTGGACTCTTCTTGTGCTTCTATTGGCAAACACTAGGGGATAGTATCCAAAAATCCCGCATGTTATTGCTTCTACGGCAGAACATACAAGGCATGAGATTTATATATATATTATATCAGACTTCTTCTCACTCGATCGTGCACCAACCTGCTCCCTTATTCGTTTTTCTTCAGCTTACAAAAACTTCCACCAATGGCGCCTTCAGGAAAGAAAATTTCCGCATCGGTTCTTCTGTTTGTCATTGTGGCTGCCGGTATGTATGGGCACATGTATGAACTATTGAAAATATAAGTTAATTCATTGTCCATTTCTCTCCTAACTCCTTAAGTTTTGGCATTGAATTATAGTGCTTGCAACTTAATATGTTGTTTTAATTGTTCTTTCGGCTAATTAACCACATTCTTGCATTTGCTAGTATGTTCAATGCCTGCTTGCGCGCAGTATAATTGCGGGCACGTGAGCAAAACTTTCAAAGAAGGATGGTGCGTTACTGACTACAGTTGCAATACTGTATGCAAAAGTGAAAGCCCCTTCAACATTCGTGGCGCTTGTGGTGAAAACCAGGATTGTTGGTGCTATACATGCTGAGATTTTTGTTGTTGCTAGCACTACGATCCAGACATGATGCCATGATCTCAGTCTGACGTTTCTTAAATAAAATATGCTGGCTCTTATGTAATAGTACATATGCAGTGTTATCTTAAAAATCGGGAGGAGTTACCTCTACTAGTTAAATATAGAGTGAAGTTCCCGAAACTTGTATTGCTTTGTTATCCCGGTCTCTTAACTTATTACCAAAATATTTGTCTAGAGACCAAACATAATGTTTGGATCTCACTATAGTTTTATCAGGTCTCAATATGGTCCTCAAATTTATTTTCCTATTTCATTGTGTTCCCCACTATATCAAAAAGCTCACTCCTGGACACACCTGGTCGGTCAATTCCATTAATGATCCTCTCTGTGGTTTTGGGATTCATTTTGGAAAAAAATTCGGCCCCTACTGAAATGGACGAAATTCGGGTCAATTTCGGACTCAATTCGGTGAATATTCGGAATCGAAACCATAAAATTCGTTTCGGACCTCAACGAAATGGATGAATTTCACCGAAATTCAGACTAATTCGATCGAATCCCAGAACCTACCCGTCTCTTCGCCGTGCCTTGTTATATGTCATTGAGGCTATGCCATAGACGACCGCACTAGCCACCACACCACATCATCTAGAGTCGTTGTCTGCTACAACACCGAATGACACGCCGTCGCAGTCCATCCGCATTGTGAAGGACACTTTGACGCCCTCGTAGGCATCCTCAGTTGTGGGCTCACTCGCTGGCTCGATCGACATGGGTTTACGATCCTGTGGCGCTGTCCTCAATGACCTCCATGTTGCCACCGCCATGACATGCCCGGACCCTGGCTACGACATACTCTGTTGCTTGCAAGCTCTACCATGCATTTGGCTTATACTGGTCCAACATCCTTGAGCTAGCTTTCATTGCTGCAGGGCTTCATGACGACGCTGGTCAGGAACTCAGGGTGTACCTGTGCCGCTGAAGCAGGCAAGCCAGGCTCAAGGCCATGCTCCTTGTGTTATATATGCTCACCCTGAGGACGGAGGCCGAGATCATGGCGCAGCGTAGCGTGTCGCAGCAATTGACCTGCGCTTAGCCATGGACCAAAAATCGCCATTTTTGGCCGCAACCTAATGTTGGGCTTGTCGTTGGTACTGTAGTCGCTCTCCGAAATTGAAGGAAGATGAGAATAAATTAAGAAAGCATCGACCTAAGAAGAGAGGAAACATAAAGATATATATAAAAGTCAATAATGAACTGAAAAAATTCATTCAAGCGGATAAGTGTATCTATACCACAGAGATGGGTCCTTCATAAATTTCAACAGATCTAGATGCATTTGTAAAAGTGTAGAGTTTTGTTTGTTTAATGTGCATTTGTTAAAATAAAATGCATTTTGCAAAGTGTGTCCCACTATTTGATCTTCCATGAATTTGAGCAAACGCGCCATGTATTGAAATTATAGGGAATCCAGACACGAATACATTGTGATCTAAAGTCAAGGTGTAACTGAACTTTTATTCATATAAAAAATTCAGTAAATGCACAATTTTGATAAAAAAACATCATTGTCATTTGTTCATAAATCCAATATACAAGAGACCATGAAATTGATTCTTATCAAACGCATCACCAGTTCACCACCAAACCAAGCGAGGCGCATTCCTCTATTCGGTCTGGACTTGTTCTGACAGGATTCCTGGTTCTGCGTGGGGGAGTCTATTGTATGTTGTTGGGGTCGACCGCGACCCTGATGAATTCCAAGAAACTCCTGGTTCCGCGAGGGGCAAATCACTGTATGTCCGGGGTGAATCTAATGTGGGTTCTCTGGCCAGCTCACAACTCACCAAAGAAAAGCCCACGAAAAGTCACAAACACTAACTGCCAGAAGGCCAGAAGTCTGGCGTTGCAACAGTCAACACTGGCAAAAGGTCGTCTGCTCAATAAAAAAATGTGGCAAAAAGTCTAGCTAGAAACTCAAACATCATATATCCTTAGAATTAGATTCATCTACGCTACAGACTGATTGCCTAGGAGGCCCTTTCAGCTTTCTAGTTCGTTCATGAATCTCTGCAGGCATCCAGCTAGGCGGCAGCCGCGCCTCTGTTGGAGCCTACAATCTTGTATCGAAGGTATGCCAAATTAATTGGCACACATGTAATTCTTGGTTTCATCTTTCCGGTCTTCAGTAAATCCGTTCAAAAACCTGGCCGCGTGCCCTATTGGCTTGTGCCTATACGAGGTATTGATGGTCTTTTGTTTTATTTCAGTTGTTTGAGAAATGAGATAATGGGAATTCAGAACCAAACATGTCATAGTAAGTGACGCTTCGAGTCGTGTCCTCTAGGCACGCAAAGGCATATCGTGCCACTGTGCCGATATGGCATTACAAATTCTTTCTTCCACCCATGCATAGGCCGTGGCATGTCAGCACACCTTCGCCTCGTGCCAGCCCAAACATAGCTCTCAAAATATCACTGCTAGTTTTTATATATTCAAAAAAATATGTAAATTACAAAATAAATAAAGCATGATTAAAGTATCTCTAATGATAGAATAAATCATAACAAAATATATGATATTTTAAAAAAATTGAATAAGACAGATGGTCAAACAAGATGGCTAAAAGTAAAAAACAATAATCTTTCTGGACGGAGGGAATATATCTTATGTGTACTATTTTTTATCAAAGTTTTAATAATTTTCATAATCTTTTAAGTATTAGATGAGACGCAGTATACTAAATGCTAGAAAGTGGCATCATAGAGTTATAGATGTGTTTACAATATGATAACTCTGTTTCTTGTTCCTTCGTTCGCAGTTCTGTAATTCGATGGAAACCAAACTCCCCGCTGAGAAATGTGATTCCAATCAGCCGTGTAATCTACTCGTACTTACTCAAACACTCGCTGTCGCTGCCCATGCCATGGCCGATGATCACTCACCCGCATACCAACCCGTAAGCCCCTCTATATAACAGAAGCCTCACATCTGAAATTAGCGCCCTATGATCCTCAATTCCTGCATGCCCGGTCCAAGAAGGCCAGAAGTAAGTTTTGTCGGCGACGACACATGCATTGGCCGAGGCACAGCAGCGTTGGAACCCCAAGGGTGGCAGGGCTCCTGCGGTCGCTCAAAGAGCAGGGTCTCTTGGGTAGCTCATTTTTTCAAGATCCTATGGTTGTTTAATTCTTGAATATAAATAGAAGCCTGACCTGACCGAGGATCAAAAACTAAAACACACACATAGAACTATATTCTTTTTTTTTCTGAACACAGTGGCATGCTTTGATATTCATGCTGTGCAAACGAGTGCATCAGCGGACAAGGTAGGTTAGTACCGGTATATGCGCTCCTGGCCGTCCATGCATGTATCTTTACCACGTGTGCTGGTTCGCTTGGATGCTCCGCAAGGAGAGATCGCGGAATCGATGCAGTTGGATCATGGTAGAATGATCGAGCTGCTGTCATGTGGATCATGCGCTGCGGAGCCGTTGAAAGGTTGGATGGGATCGATCACATCCGCTGATTCAAGATTGCAGAGAATGTTTTCCTGTTAGTTCCAATGCAACTTGGTGTCAAGTTTTTTGGCATATATTTAACCTGTCCTTTAGTCGACATCCAATTAATGGAGGGCGTGCTCATCAAACGCTGACGATAATGTGCTTGAGAGACGTCATGCAAGAAACTTTTGGTTGTGAATAAAAGACTGCCGAATACAAACATGTTTCTGTGGACTCTTGTGCTTCTATTGGAAAACAATAGGGGATACTAT
This sequence comes from Cymbopogon flexuosus, assembly GCA_027790015.1. Taxonomy (NCBI): domain Eukaryota; kingdom Viridiplantae; phylum Streptophyta; class Magnoliopsida; order Poales; family Poaceae; genus Cymbopogon; species Cymbopogon flexuosus. The sequence goes on from JAKNSH010481419.1 coordinate 6,404, forward strand.
CCAGAAATCCCGTATGTTAATGTTTCTACGGTGGAACACACTAGGCATGTGATTTATATATATATAGTCGTACTTCTTCTCACTCGATCCTCCACCAACCTGCTCACTCACTCATTTTTCTTCAAGTAACGTACAAAAACTTCCACAAGAAAAACAACCAATGGCACCTTTTGGAAAGAAAATTTCTACGGCCATGCTCCTAATTGTCATCATGGCTGCCGGTATGTATGCTCACATGTATGAACCGTTGAAAATATAAGTTAATTCATTGTCCATATCTCTCCTAACTCCTTATGTTTTGGCGCTGAATTGGTAGTGCTTGCAACTTAATATATTGCTTTCATTATTCTTTCTGTTAATTAACCAATTTCTTGCATTTGCTAGTATGTTCAATGCCTGCTTGCACAGCTGATTGCCGTCACCTGAGTGGTGTTTACAAAGGATGGTGTATTGTCCCTGAAAGTTGCTATAATGTATGCATAAATGAAAGCCCCTTGAACCTTTACGGCACTTGTGACAGATCGCAATGCTGGTGTTATACATCTCCATGCTGAGATTTTGGTTGTTGCCTGCGCTACAATCCAGCCATGATGCCATGATTCTGGCCTCGTGTTTCTTCAATAAAATATGCTGGCTCTTATGTAATAGTACATAGATGATGTTTCCTTAAAAAAAGGAGGAGTTACCTCTGCTAGTTAAATATCAAGTGAAGTTTTAACTCATCAAGATGTACAATTCTAAACAGATGGAAGGCCATAGAGGCAATGAAGTTTCATTTCAGGGCCATACATCATTTTTTCAAGATCCTATGGTTTAATTCTTGAATATAAATAGATCCCTGACCTGACTGAGGATCAAAAACTAAAACACACACATAGAACAATATTCTCTTTTCTAAACACAGTAGTGGAACACAAGTGCACCAGCAGACAAGGTAGGTTTAGTACCTGTATATTCATTCGTGCCGCAGTGGACTCCAATGCTTCCTGGCCGTCCATGTATCTTTCCCACGTTTGCTGGTTCGATCGGCTGGATACTCCGCACAGGGAGATTGGGATCGATTGCATCGTGCTGGAATCAGCTGCTGTCATGTGGATAATGCGCTGCGGAGCCATCGGAAGGTTGGAAGGGATCGCATTCGATCAGTCCATGTTGTACAGCAGACAGCCTGATTCAAGAGTGCAGGGAATGCTTTCCATTAGTTCCAATGCAACTTGGCGTCAAGTTTTTTTTGGCATATTTAACCTGTCCTTTAGTCGACGTCGTGCTGATCAAATGCTGACGATAATGTGCTTGAGGGACGTCATGCATGAAACTTTTGGTTGTGAATAAAACACTGCCGAATACAAACATGTTTCTATGGACTCGATCTTGTGCTTCTATTGGAAAACACTAGGGGATAGTATCCAAAAATGCCGTATGTTAGTGTTTATACGGTGGAACACACTAGGCATGTAATTAATTTATATATATATTGTCATACTTCTTCTCACTCAATCGTCCACCAATCTTCTCCCTCGTTCATTTTTCTTCAACGTACGAAAACTTCCACAAGAAAACAACCAATTAATGGCACCTACCAGAAAGAAAATCTCTGCAATGGTGCTCCTAATTGTCATCATGGCTGCCGGTATGTATGCACACATGTATGAACTGTTGAAAATATAAGTTAATTCATTGTCATCCATATCTCTCCTAGCTCCTTATGTTTTGGCATTCAATTGATAGTGCTTGAAACTTAATATGTTGCTTTCATTATTCTTTCTGCTAATTAACCACGTTCTTGCATTTGCTAGTATGCTCAATGCCTGCATGCACACAGAGTGATTGCCGTCACCTGAGCGGCGATTTCAAAGGATGGTGTGTTATCCCCGAATATTGCTATAGTGTATGCATAAATGAAAGCCCCTTGAACATTGACGGCGATTGTGACAAATCGAAATGCTGGTGTTATACATCTGTATGCTGAGATTTTTGTTGTTTCTTGCGCTACGATCCAGCCATGATTCCAGCTGGTGTTTCTTCAATAAAATATGCTGGCTCTTATGTAATAGTACATATATAGTGTTTACTTAAAAAAAGGAGTTACCTCTGCTAGTTAAATATTGAGTGAAGTTGTATTACTCATCAAGATGTACAATTCTAAACGGATGGAAGGCCATAGAGGCAACAGAATTTCATTTTAGGGCCGTACAACTAACTTCAAATAAAAAAAAGGCCATACAAGGAAGAGCCTTTTTTTCAGGGCTATACAACTAAAAAGCTCTGGTTCCAAACACTTAAACAGAGAGCATTTTACCTCTGTTGTAAGCATTTTAATTCTAACAAATGCAAGAGTTCATTGGGGAATCATGGGTTTAGATATTTGAGGCATGTCGATGAGAGTTTGAGGGAGCGTGAATTAGCCGTTGAGCACATTACCAATATGACCACATGGAATCGGTTGAGAATTAGGCTGAGCAAACAACAAACAAAGAACAAATAGTTGCAACAACAAATCTCAAAGGAGAAATAGCGCTTAAGGCAAGTATTATTAAGACTAGTTGTCATTATTAAATTTCTTGGTAAATGTTATTTGGCTTTTAGAGAATCTACTGATCAACTTTACAATGACGAAAATAGAAATGTTTTAGTTTTTTTTGCGAGATGGTTGCAGATTTTGATTCAGTAATGCAAGACCATCATAGACATATTCAAAACAAAGAGATCCATCATATCATTATCTCAGCCAAAAAAATCAGAACGAGTTAATTTCTCTTATGGCGCCCTATGATATTACAAATTCTATCATCAAGATTTTCAAAGAGCTAAATATTTCTCTTTTCTTATTGATTGTACACCAGATGTCAGTCACTAAGAACAAATGAGTTTACTGGTTTGGTGTTTCAACATGGTTATGGTAAAATTTAATTCAAGGAAGTCTTTCTTGATTTGGTGAAGGTAGATGACACATCTGGTTCTAGGCACTTCAATGTTTATGTTGATTGAATTAGGAAATTTGGTCTTGATATTGATGATTTTAGGGGACAAGATTATGACAATTGTTAGCAAATAATGCAATTAAAGGTGATCAAACATGAGACACAAATTTTTACATGGAAAACTCTTGTAGGAAAAATTACAGGCGCCAACCAGAGATCTTCACTACTCCCTCTTGTTTAACCGTTCGTCTTCTCGAAATTTTTTTAATAAATATTATTTATTTTGTTATGACTTATTTTATGGTCAAAGATATTTTTATAATGATTTATTTAATTTATTATTTGCATAAAAAATAAATAAGACGAATGGTCAAAGAGAAATTGTAGAAGTCAAAGAATCGTGTTTATTTGTTGGACGGAGGGAGTATATGAGAAGATTTTACAGAACGAATGGAATACAATGAGTCGTCTCAGGTGTTCTTGCACAATTTTAGAGATGTATTTATCGAGTGGACTGGCTGTAGTCCAATACGAAAACAAATCTATATCTATACCCCTACTAATAAAACAAACAAATTTCTGTCAAAAAAATTCTATCTGCCTGCCACCAAATCTGTCTCTGTTCGGACTAAAAAAAGCAACGTACACGTTGACAGTCCGTACAGGACTCTTAGACCATCCGCACTTATGGACCTCTATTTCCATCCTCTATACATCCTAATCAGCAAGATTCCTTCGTTTACAGTTCATTCTC
>JAKNSH010481768.1:0-14254 GCA_027790015.1 Cymbopogon flexuosus
CGTTTATTGGATCGATCGCTCATCGGGTTGGGGAATGGAGGTTACCGGGAAGTGTACAGTAATTGAGTTGCTGTTGTTGCTCACGAGGCGACGACCTCGGCTGACGGTGACGGCAACCGCCAGCCAGCAGCTGGAGGAGGATCGAGCGTGCGGAGATGCGACGCGGAAGCGAGGGACAATGGCACGAAGGCACGCAGCGTGGCGTGCTGACGGCCTTCGCTGCTTGATGCCGATAATTACTTGTTCGGGAGGATTATGCTGACGGTTTCGGATGCACTACTGTTTCATCACAGGATGCGATGTTGGTACATGACCCGTGTACGTGTACAGCATCACCAGACTAGCTTTTGTACAGTAGCTTTTGTACAGTAGTCTCTCTGTTCTAAAACAAGTACGTGTACACTGTACAGCATCACCAGGCTAGCTTTTGTACAGTAGTCTCTCTGTTTTAAAACAAGTATCATTCTCGCTTCCTAGAAAAAACCAATAATTATATATAAATTAAAAAAATATTTATATTTATATTACATAATTAGTATCATCAGAAAGATGTTTGAATCTAGTTTTTTTAACAAATTTATTCAGAGATATAAATGTTACACGTGTTTTCTAAAAATCGAGTCAAACTTACAGCACGAAAATCCAAAACGATACTTACCCAAAACAATGCTTATTTTGAGACAGAGGGACTGCCAAGTGTAGTCACCAAGCAACAAAGAGACACGGCGGGTGTGAGGTAAAAATCTCGGGCTCGAATCGACCTAATTCAGGGAGAATCTGGCAACGCGCACCTGGCCGCTGATGGCCAGTAGAAGTATAGAACCCCCAGTCCCGTTTTAACAGAACGTGCTCGAATTTCGAATGATCAGCTAGTGCGGAACAACGAGAAAGGTTGGACGACGCGACGTGTCAATACATGAAGTCTTTGGTGATCTTCCTGTGATCAATGATTAACACTACCGAAAGAAGCTGCGAATGTCAACGTTGGGCATCTTTTACACCACGTGTGATAAAAGCAGCAGTATATGCGATCCGTGCACGCACCTGTGTCCAGAAAGATGGCAAAGATCAGTGAACATGAAGAACATGTCGACCTAGCTTTCCAGTTTCTTACACGAGGATAATGGGGAATGTCTTCAGACCAAGGTGGTCATCTGCTTCTAAAAGTGCTAGAAAGATGAACCTGACCATGCGGTACCAGTGTACTTGGCTACTTCACTGATGACGCAAAGACACAAGGGTGACGGCATGGATGAGCAAATGTAAAAGCTTTGGCTCCGGATTTTCTGGGTTAGATGACGAGCAGGCAAATCTTTTTAAGAACATCGCGGATACTTGTATCAACCTTTACATTAATTTCCTCACCCAGTCACCAAAACAGCAACATGAGCAGACGACATTAGAAGTTCAGAACAGATAAAGACCAATTCGCCAGTGTGCCCTTACGTGGCTAGGTGCGAGTTGTACCTGTCACTGAGACGGCGAGACACAGGTTCAGAGGCTGCATGCCCCGGGCTTGAGGCAATCGTTAACAGCCATGGACTACGATTGTTTCTTTTTACCAATCCGTGCATTGCTCCAAGCAACGTCCACAGAAGAGGGTGGCTTAGGTAGTGAAACAGTTTAACAGGTTGTATCAGATTTCTCCAGAACTATGAAACCTGATATGATATGAGTGGTAATAGAGCAAGAACTGTTGCAGATTAGACAACTGATATCGACAATGCAGCAGATTCCTGCTCAGAAGCGTCATCCTGTAAGAACCACATGAAATCATTATTAGAGTTGAGTTATGCAGATAACTTTAAATAACGGTAACCCTTCAAATGTTATTGAGGTGGAAGCAAATGCAGGAAACTAAACGTTCAGATGGCGATCAACTAAAGCTATATATGCTTAACCAGCCTATATTAAAATGAGTTGCAGCTTTGCACATTCAGATATACACTTCAAGTGAAGACTTAATTCCAATAATATTGTCTGCATGATAAGTAGCTTATATTTCCTTTCAGATGTGCAAACATGCAGTTTAAAACGATTTATCAAGAAATCAGTTTGTGTAGGTCCAAGGATGGGGTCCTGATAGAACTAAACTAGAAAACAAAAGGAAGTTTACTAAAAGCTCCAAGCTAAATAACAACTGCAGAGACTACTCAAAGTGTTATACATAGTGTGTCCCACACTAAAGCAACAAAAATAATAAAGTATCAGATGAAGTGCCACTGTGTAGATAGATACTTTTGCCTTTAGTGCATAGCATAATGTATATTTGGGCATGCAAGCACCTAATGTTAATTGGAAGTAACAAAGCAACCTTGAGAAATATGGCGTGCAGAACACTAGTGGATGTTATAAATCCAACAAGTCAGTATAAATGATATGTGCTTCAACACAAGAAAATTAAAAGTGAATAGTACACAAAGAAAGGTTAAAAGACTATTATATTATAAACCTGACACAGTACTTTGGATTACTTACTGTACTATTGTAGCCATCAGTGTTATCTCAATCATAGCTCGGGCCATGTGTTGCTACAGGTGGCCCATATGAGTATCTCCATTGATCACATGCCGAGCATTTGTCAAGCTTAGTGCTGTTCTCTAGAGTACAAAATTTACAAGACCAAGTCATGTACTTCACCTTTGCAATTTTAGGTTTTGCTGAACCACAAACTTCACAGATTGGTGCCAGAGGCTGCAGAGGTTCAGGTTTCTAAATGCGTTAGAGAAAAGCATGCTAATAACTACAGGTAAAATGTGTATAATAGAAAAAAATATGGAAGAAGTAAAGACTAGATGTAAGACCAAACCACAAGTGTATATATAATTATATACCAAAAAATAATGAGAAAATCAGTATAGTTAAGCAAGCAAATGTGACTACAAGGTAATGTTTTTCTGGGACAAAAGAAACTTTCAGCACTTTTGCAAGGATGGAACTCTGTTGCTGATTTTGGTAGCTTAAATTGGAATTTGGCTTGTGTGCAGCCAAATTAAATATTGGCGATGACCAGTACACTAGGTTCTAGCTATAAGTCATGAAACCTGCAGATAGAAACTCTCTCCATATATCAAAAACAGCAGGTTTCCCAAAAATAAAGAGGCATATAGTTATCATGCAGTTCAATACTAAGCCTGATTGCTCCACGTAATCACATGCGAATATGTTGCAATCATAGTGGAGTTATACATTACAGGAAATGCCAGACATTTTGATAGTTCAATATACTCCTTGAGTTGAGTTCGATTAACCATGATGTGACTAGCAAATTACTATAAGCTCAAGAAAAATGAGAAAAGAGAGGAGGAACTTGCACTAATAACAAGAAAGGTACCCAAAAAAAAAGGCAAAAACTACATGTCAGGGGCTTGTTTGGCAGGGGTAGTGATGTTAATTCATCCTTTCTGGCCTCATTCAAGGATCTGGAGCTAACCTGCCAGACAAACACACATACGGACAGAGTGGCCCTGCAGATAGAGTTGTAGTGAACAGGGCTGAAACTATCTCTAGAGCCCTGCAAAACAGGCTCTAGATCTGTATATCCATACCCCTCACAAACTAAGCTTGGCTCAGAACTTAACAACAAGCACCACAATAAATACACATTTGAAGTTCAGACATGCTATGTTAATCTAAACAAAGCATTTAACTAAGATTTTACAGTGTTTTTTTTTTTTTGCGACTGATTTTACAGGGTTATTATGTTCAGCATATGCATACATGTTAATGAAATGGATGAAATTCAAAGATAAATTTAAATGGGTCAGAATAAAAAGATCTGTTTGTCCTACTATAGCATGTAAGAGATTTCTCCTATGAATTTTCTATAGAGTAAAAAAAAGAGCCATGATACATGAATGAACTCACAGTTTTGTAGGTGAAATGGATATTTTATTCGGCACTTCGAAAACTTGCCTGGTTTAGAAGAGTGCAAGCACCACATTCCCACTTTGAACTATCAAGTTCATCACTTGTCCTATCATCTTGTGTTGCTATATGAATTCCAGAAGTGCTGGGCTCTGCAAAAGTGTTGGAGCAGCTACCCTTTGTGCTTTTTCCATCCCTTGTCATCAAATTTGGCGGTTCTTGAAGAATAATAACATCATCTGAATCATCAATACCAGATTGATCATGTGATCCACACCACAAATCATCATACATTCTCCTCTCAGCCGCCATTGCAGCAGCTTGTACTGGACTAAGTGCACTCATAATTTCACTGTTTCCACCCAACTTTCTTGGTCCAGGAGGCAATAGAGCTCCATTCCTTGCCCGCTTCTGTGCAGCAGCTAAAGTAGCTTGCCGCAGAGATGGTGGTGGTGGATGTACTGTAAATCCACCTACTCGCCTTCCTGTACCATCAAACCCTTGCCCTGTTCCAGTGATACCCTTTGAAACAAGTTCTTCGCATTCCTGAAAGATTTGTCATAAACAACAGAAGGATCATTATTAAAAAAAAAATATGGCACCACAATAGCAAAACGGAAATTGTATTCAAACGCATAAAACTGAAACAGAAAATTACAAATGACAGAACTAGATGTGCTCGGTCACATATAAGGTACAAAGATACAGCACTCAAGTACAATCAACGTAAATTACAGATTCACTACCTCAATCTTACATATCACCAAATACAAACTTCAGTTCCAATCGTAGTGATAGAAATTGTGGTCCTGAAACTAAACAGGATTTTTTGCATCTGATTTTTTTTATGGATTGATTTTTTTTATGGATTTCAACAGAAGTAAAACTCCATTCCAAAGACCTTGCCAATTGCCATAATTCTCCTAAATATAGTCAAGTGTCTTCATTACATCTTCATTCTGATTTGAATACCCTCATTTCGCGTTATTGTGTTTGGCTCCCCACTCCACTCCCATCTCCAGAATGTATAAACCATTAGTCCATTACAAAGTAAAATAATAGAGTCGTATGTCTATGATGGGGTAATAATCACACAGATTGATAGAGACAAAGATGTTCCCATTGAATTAAGTTTGGATGTTGCACAGGAAAAAACAAGTTCTGCATATTTTAGTTTTTTGGTAAACAAAGTAGGATATCCAATCAAATAACAATCTAGGTTTGATGTAGTAGAACTAAAAACCACTTTAAATTTCTAAGTACAGCATCATTACACATAATCCTTTAAAGAGGAGGAAAAGTTTGACATCGGCAACAATGAATCATTCAGGGAGGGGCAAACATTGTCTTGTTGTATAAACCAAAGCAATACATTCACTTGTGCGCATAAGCACAACCATTCCATGCCAATATATACAACCACCAGAATCCCGCATTGTGTAAAGCAGCAGCACAAAAGCACAGAGCAGCCGACGCACCTTGCGGAGCTCGTCCCAGAGCTTGTAGAACTGCGCATCATGGGGCCCGCGCTGGTTGTGGCAGAGCTCGTGGAGCATGGTGTCGAGCACCTCCTCATAGGGAATGAAATCATGGTCGCGTCCGGCGCGCCGCAGCCGCAGCTTGACCTCGACGCCGCCGCCGACATTGAGCCCCAGCAGCCTCGGGTTCCTCGGCCTGACCAATCACGCACCCACCGAACACGCGGGATCGGTCCGTCAATCGATCGATTGGAAGGAAGGGAGGTTAGGGTTAGGGTTCGTGGGGGGCGGGCGCTTACGAAAACTCGGAGAGGACCTTGACGCGCCACTTGTGGCGGCGCATGATGGGCTGGACCTGCTTGGCGACGCGGTCGAGCGTCGTCCGGGCGGCCGCCGCGTCCGGCTTGGTCTTCAGCGCACGCACCTCCCACACCTTGTAAAGGTCGCCCACCTCCATCACCGCCCCGCCGCCGCCGCCGAATCGGCGATTCCACGGCAACGCGGCGTGATTTCAAATGGGTTGGGGGCTTTGGAGGCGGATAGGCTTGCGGGCGGGAAGCTGGGCGACGTTTGGGGGGAGGCGTGCCCGGCTGCAGAGGCGAGATTCGATTGCGTTGGGGACTTGGAGTTCGAGGGAAATGGAGGAAGAAGTTTTGAACTGGGGAAAGAGAAATCAGAATTGCAACTGTTTGGGATTTTTTGTTTACACAGCTCACAGGATACGAAAAAAAAAACTCGGATTGCATTGTAAAGTGGCCAAATAAACATTTTGAGAGAATTGTTTGGAGAAGCAAGCTGTGGGTTTTGACGGAAGTCTTATTGACGCGCGCATTTCTGTATTCCGTTTGTCATAAAAACATACAGTACCGTTTTGTCACCAGGACAAAGTTTAGTCACATATACTGTCAAAAAAAAAAAAGTTTAGTCGCATCTTGAAAACTATAACATAAAAAATAGTTCTAATTTTTCCATTCCACATTAAAAACACGTAGGATATATGTGTAGATTTGTATTAGAATTTTTTTAACTCTAATAGATTAAAAAGAATTAAGAAACAAACTTATACTAGCCTTTTAGTGGTCAACGATATATACAAATTATTATGTGCCAAGTGTTTTTGACATAATGGAATGCCACGTAAACAACAAGATTTAGGTGAGCTCACTAAATCTAACTAAAACATGTCCTAGGGGGGACATTCCGACTCTTCAGACGGATGGTCCGTCTTGAATTTCTAGATAGTCTGAGTAATTAGATAGTCGATGAGTGTATGCTGAAGAACAACATGTGGCTTATGTATTTGCGTCAAAAAAAAACACGTGGAAGTATATGAGTAGTATTGTCTCTATTTTCATTCCAAGTTGTGTCTAAAATGTTTCTACCTCATTCAAGCATGATCAATTTAAGCCATATGCATTGTGTTTGCTTATGTAAGACACTAGTCAAAGTTGATTAGTACGAAAGAAAATCCTAGTAGCCAACTAGTTTAGTGAAAGTAATGCAAGCCCCTACACGATTCTAGCGCTATGTTGAGTAATTTTAGCACTCAAGCACACTAATAATTACACTAGTGAGCTAACAATAGAACAACTAAACTTCACTACTCACTAGAGAGCCGAGCTATACTAATACATCGATTTTCTATGATTAATCGGAGGGTCCTTGCACATAGACTCTAGTGCATCGAGTATTCTTGTTAACAAAGCCAACCTGAAGTGACACACAAGGGTATGGTCGACTAATCTTGTTAACAAAGCCAACCTAAAATGGTACACACAAAGGTATGGCTCTGCAAAGAAACAAGAAGATGAAGTCACCAATAAAAGGTACATATCACTCCCCCATCTCGAGAAAAGAATATCATTTTAGCTTTATTATAAAGAATAAACCATCTTAGATTTATCAGATTTATAAAATAATCTAAATAAGCGTCATTATTTTTTTTAAGTTTATGCATCCGTTTCACCTACTTATATATAAAATTTAATTTACTTTTTTTTTCGAATGACGTTAAATGAAGACAGGGACAGTGCATCTTCAAATGGTGGTACTGACCACAGCATGGGAACTAGGGAGACAGAGAGTGCGCATCTCGCGAATTAGTGGATGGACCAAATAACTCATCCATTTTAGGACAAAAAGAGCGTTTTGTGCAAAGAGTTCCCAAGCCGTCCTAGCTCAGTCGGTAGAGCGCACGGCTTTTAACCGTGTGGTCGTGGGTTCGAATCCCACGGACGGCGTTTAATTTAAATTTTTTGTTCTTGATATCTCTAATCTTTTTCCTTTTCGAGTATTCTATATTTAGTCTTTCTTCTTGAATTGAAGACGTTCAAATTCGATATCTAATTTTTTTTTTTGCGAGTATTTTACTTTTCCCTCCTGAAAACGTTCAAATTTTCTTTTAAAGAACCGAAACAAGGCCGACATATATTTATAGAAGAGTAGAAAATTATATACGCAAACAGCGCAAACAACCTCCCAGGTTTGTCAAGCTGGATGAATGAACTAAGCAGACTACTCATATTCTAAGGGTACAACAAAAAATATTCAAATTTTAAAAATATTCTCTATCTGGTACTGAGCATAAGAAATTAGTTTTGTTTTGTCCTTCACAGAAAACATCTCATAGGAAATGAAAACTTGATTGATTATCCTACAAATTTGACAGTCACGGAGGTCTCAAAATGGTCTACGGTGTGGTACGCGGCACACTTGCACTTTGCTGGTTTATTTCTCCGTTGACTGCACACTTACGAATTGAATGGACGCTGCACTGCTTTGGCGGCTTTCTCTCCTTCCCCAAGAACCATCGACTACCTGCATCGCCTTCTCCCAAGAAACTTGTAGTACTCCAAGCAAGAATAGCTCTCCATTCGAATAGATCGATCTCACCCTTTCCCCAAGAAATGGGGTACCCTCTACTAACTCTCTAAGAGCAAGTATTGTAATTTCGCCAACAGCTGGCTGCAACAGTTGCCACTGTGGCAGCGGTCCCCGCTAGCATTTAATGCAGACAGCACAGCGGCAAGGCAGTTGACCAATAGCAGCAGCCATACAACCTCTTCGCCGGCTTCACGCGGGCGCATAGCTTAACGCCCACCCCTTTCTCTCTCTTCGTTTCTCTCCCCTCCATGTAGATTTTAGCCTGCTTAACGTCGATCATAATACTTGCTCTAAACCACATCCTGTATCCTGTCTATTTTATCTAGGGGGATTATATCAAAAATGACTCAGTTCAGGTTCAGCACTGGGTTCTGTTTCAGTATTTCACATTCTTGGTTTTGACCTTCTCTCGCATGCATAGTATTTGGTCAGACTTTCCCTTGTACCTAGAACCAATTAATCGAAGAGTACAAAATGACACACAATGCATAGTAGTTTTGAGCTTGACCTCCGTAACGATATCGCTAATTTTAACCATTGTAGGGTTCTTGCGCGATGGACATTGTGTTGGATACCAGAATGGTGTCAACTGTGCCGTGCACATACGATTGAAGCAGCTTGGTTTTGGTGAGCACAAAATAAATAAGATCTTTACCACTATGGAGCAATAAACAAACGTGCTGACTGCTGGATCAAAGCTTTTAGATTCTGCACAACTCCCTCTCAAATTTCGCTTTTGTTTGTAAACTCTAAATTCAGGTTCTCAGATAACCATGTAGATTACCTGAAGCAGCTGAGGCTTCTCCAAGTATATATACTAGAAAGTTTCTTAAAAAATAAATTAGTATAGTCAGTTTTTTTAGCAACAGTCTGTTTTTTTATTCATCCCTGACTGTAAGAAAAAGTTAAAGTACTATTATGTTAGGCGAAAAAACAAGCAAAAATAAAGAGAAGGCGAGAGTGGGCCTTGAGCCGCTGGCCCAATAAGCCTAACTTCTCCACGGTCCACACAGGCCTAGCCCACTTGAGAGGGTTTCCCTGGAACCCTAATCCCGGGGGGTATATAAGCCGCGGCGCGGCCGCCACTCGTCCGCCCATTCTCTCCGCCACCACACCCCCACACACCCCGGCAGGGAGTCCCATCTCCGGCGGCGGCGCCATGGTTTCGCTCAAGCTCCAGAAGCGGCTTGCCGCTTCCGTCCTCAAGTGTGGCAAGGGGAAGGTCTGGCTCGACCCCAATGAGGTCTCTGAGATCTCCATGGCGAACTCCCGTAAGAACGCCACCTCTTGCCCTCCGTCTCCTAACCCTCCGTCCATTCTTCGTTTGCTCAGCGGCGAGTCCATCCGTCGATGAGCAAGCGCCTCCGTCCATGGACGAGCTGTTCGTCCCTTGACTGCTTAGTGGCTTGGGTTGGTTTCATAGAGTTAGATCTGTGTTTCTTCGCGTATCCTTTTGGCAGCACCAATGAGCTGCTCCGTGGTGCGGACCGAGTCCTCGGACAAGGCCCCAGATCGAGTCATGGAGTCCTGACCCAGCGACCCGCCGTCCACCAGCGTGGTGCTACGGTAGCTTGTTGATATAGCTACGGTTTATTGCCGTCTAGATATACCGTGGCAGTTTAGTTTGGGCCTATGTATAGGGATCGTGTGCCACTTCACCTAGTTGGATCGTGTGCCACTTCACCTAGTTGTTAAATATCTTAGCGTACATGATATTAAACTGTTAGATTTTGTCTATGTTGTTTTTGCTGTTGTAATTTATTTTCTGCTACTAATGTACAGTCTAAGTTGTCTGGGATATCTATTTCTGCTGAATAAGATAATGTTTGCTAAGTGATGCAATTGTGCATAAAGTATGCTGTACATGTTTTGTGCACTGCTGATGATTTGCAAAGAACTGTTTATTCGCATTACATATTCTGTTCATGCTGTACATGGAAATTGTATGTTCTCTCCTACATGTCTTATTACTTAGATTTTGGCTATGACTGCTATTACTTGCTTTCATGGACGACTGCTGATTTAAAAGTATGCTTTTATTTTAGCCTGAGGTATTGTGCTCAGGCTATTTTTTTTGCCATGCATATGTTTTCCCCCCGTTGGTTTAGTACTGAGATTGCCTTGCATGTATCTACAATTTTATGCGATTTGATGAAGATGAAATAGTTATATCACTCAGATTTGTCGTGGGTATATATTTTCTTTGCTATGCTCCTTCAGTTTTGATCAGTGTTATGGTTGAACTTTTTGTTTGAACATTGAAATCTTTGTTTTGCTATTTTGTAACACAAGGAACACAAGTATGACCATTTTTCTACAATATACTTGCAGGCCAGAATATCCGGAAGCTGGTGAAGGATGGCTTCATCATCAGGAAGCCCCAGAAAATCCACTCCAGGTCGCGTGCAAGGAGGGCGCATGAGGCCAAGCAGAAAGGGAGGCACTCGGGATATGGTATATTTCTGCAGCACTCGATTGCTCTTTTTCGTTGCCATTGTGAATTTATATCTGAGATCTCTGTTTTTTTTTTTGAGTCCTGTGGCATATGTTAATCTGATCTCCTTGCAGGTAAGAGGAGGGGTACCAGGGAGGCTAGGCTCCCCACCAAGGTCCTTTGGATGCGCAGGATGCGTGTTCTCAGGCGCCTGCTGCGCAAGTACCGTGAAGCTAAAAAGATTGACAAGCACATGTACCACGCAATGTACCTGAAGGTTAAGGGTAACATGTTCAAGAATAAGAGAGTGCTGATGGAGAGCATACACAAGACTAAGGCCGAGAAGACCAGAGAGAAGACTCTCTCTGACCAGTTCGAGGCCAAGCGGGCCAAGAGCAAGGCCTCTCGTGAAAGGAAAATTGCAAGAAGAGAAGAAAGATTGGCGCAGGTAAGATTTGAACATGTTGAAACTACATATTTTTACATTGTTATAACTGCTGATTTGTAATAACATTGAAATGTAATAAATTTGCTAACACTCTAGATATTGATTCTGTTAAAAATGTATGTTTGATTTTGTTAAACATACTAGAGTGTTAAATTCATTGTCATCCATAGTCATGACAGGCCTTCTAGTTTGGTTTAAACTGTTAGATCTTGTGCATGTTATCTGACAGAGTGGCATTTTGATGTACCAGTCCCTTACATTGTTCATTTGTTTTTATTCCATTCTAAATGCATGTTTCATCCTTGTGTAGGGCCCAAGGCAACCTGAAGCAGCACCAGCAGCAGCTCCTGCCCCAGCTGCAGTGTAAGTGCCTTGGAACTACTTCCCTGACCTAGTTTCCTTGGTTTAGATCATTTGTTTGATGATCTTTTTTTTGACACTCCAATGCCACAGTGCCCCGAAGAAGTCGAAGAAGTGAAGGAGTTAACTGCAGTGGCTAGTTTGGAGCGCCTTTCACTGTTATCTATCTAAGCTGTTGTGTCTGAGATATCCAGAACATCATATCTCGTTTGTTATGTTGGATAATTTAGTAGACTCTGTTTATCCCTATGGAACGAATTCTCACAGAATATGATTATGCTTCCATGAAACCCAGTTTTGGTTTTGCTGCTTTCTCTTGATCTGGCTGCTGTGTGCTGTGTCTAGCTCCTGTGCTTGTTTGCCCCGAGGTCCATAACTTGATCTGTCTGGTGCTAACTGGCGATGATGCAGCTCAAGTATACTTTTGTCGTGATTTATGAGCACTATGATGATATAAATAAGTGTGCGTTCACAGCGATGTGCGATGGTTTGAACTTTGTGGTCGGTGCTTATGCAAAACAAGGTTCTGTGATTGGTGCGAAGCCAAGCTGGGTCTGGGTCTCTTGTAGGCATCGACCACTGTCGATGATGATATGATTATGGTGCATCTGTACAATAGAGCAAGGGGCCATTCTGGTCTTAAGAGTTTCTATCACATCTGTTCTGGTTGGTCGTTTCATCAAATTGTCCCTTGAATTATACTCCCTCCATTCCAAATTATAAGTCATTCTAAGAATTTTGAAAAGTCAAAGCATTTTAAGTTTGACTAAGGTTATTGAGAAAAATATAAAGATTTGTAACATCAAATACGTATGCTATAAAAATATAGCTAACAAAGAATCTAATGATATTTAGTTGACATCCTAATTGTTATTATCTTATCGTATAAATTTGGTTAAAATTGACACCTTTGACTCTTTAAGATTCTTGAAATAACTTATAATTTGAAATGGAGGAAGTATTTCCTTTGCGAATTGGCACTCGATTAGTTGTGGTTTGTAGTAGCAATCAAGGAATCACCCGCAGCTTCATTTTGGATATGAACGCTTTGATATGTACTACTGTACTGCGTTATGCGAAAAAAAAGGCAATATCGTACTCCGTAACTAATAATTCAACCGTGATGTCCTTGGATCGTTAAGGTTAAGCAAAGTTTTGTTTTTTGGGGGACAACCCACTGTATGGAAATGTATGAATATTGAGACATGGAATAGGTAGAGTTTCATACTTGTGAAGTAACAAGCAATTGTAAGTGCTGTCCCTAATCCAACTTGTGATTGAAGATTGCAGAAACCCAAAATGGAGACACTATGCTCTCGTTCATCTTGAACACATTCCTGAAGTATTTTCTCCATCTAAATTGTCATTGTCATTGTGACGATCTCTGCTGAAAAGCCATTGAGAAGCTGCTTGACCGAACAATGTCCTGATGAGAGGTTTTCAGGGTATCAACAGTCGTACAACTGGATCAGTTAGTTGTTTGATCTCTGCTGAATGTCCACCTGTTTTCTTATCTTTTTTTATTTTGCACAAATTCAGCCACAAACAGTTTCTGGATAAAAGATTAAAAGTAAAGTTATTGAAACATTTCTTTAAAAACAATCATGCATACTAAAATTTCACGAAGTCAGCCACAAACTTTCTCAAGTCTCACGTCGCTTGCTCGCTTGGGGGTCCGAAGTCCGAACCAATCCCCACCAGGTCGACGTCGACCTCAAGTGTGCGTGTGCGGATCCAAGAGCCTGAGCACGACAGGGAGCCCTTTCGACGGCTGCAGCGTCAGGAAGTCAGCCGGCGCGTGGACGTACTCCGGCGCCACCGTAAACTCGAACCGCCTCAGGATGAGCGCCAGCGTCGCCTTGGCCTCCAGCATCGCGAAGTCCTGGCCGATGCACGACCGCTGGCCCAGGGAGAAGGACAGCAGCGCGTTCGGGTGCGCCGCCGCCCTGCCCATGCCGTCCCGGAACCTGAGCGGGTTGAACTCGCCGGCGTCGGCGCCCCACACCTCCTCGTCGCGGTGGAGCATCGCGATCGGGATCAGCAGGAGGGTGCCCTTGGGCACATTCACGCCGCAGAGCTCCGCGTCCGCTGTCGCCTGCCTCGCGATCATCGGAAGCGCGCCGTACAGCCGGAGCGTCTCGTACAGCACCATGGTCACCTGCGAAACAAGATGAGATCATGGCCGTGAGAGTGACGCACGCTCGCCGGCGGTCACCGTGCGGATATACACCTGCTAGCTAGCTAAAGCTTGAGGTGGAGGAGGCTTACGAGCTTGAGCTTGTTGAGGGCGTTGCCGCTGAGGGGCACGTCGGCGCTGCCGCACTCGCGGAGCACCTCCTCCCTGAGCCGCTGCTGCCACTCGGGGTGGGTGCCGAGGAGGAACATGGACCAGGTGAGGAGGTGCGAGGTCGTGTCGTGGCCGGCGAAGAAGAAGGTCTTGCACTCGTCGATGATCTCGTCCATGCTCATGGCCTGCTGCTGCCTCATCTTGCCGTCGCTGTTGCCGCCTCCGGCGTTGGCGTTGGCTTCCAGCATGAGGCCGAGCAGGTCGCTGCCGTAGCCCGTCGCATCCTTTGCAGCAGCGGCGAGGCGCTCGTCGATGATGGCCATGAGCGTGTCCCGCACCGTGCGCTCGAGCTGCCAGCGGCGCACGTTGGACTTGGTGGGCACGTACTGCATCCCCGGCACGCGCACGCTGTTGAGGGAGGCGAAGGCGATGAACTGGAGCTCCCGCTGCGCCAAGAACACCTCCTTCCCCTGCCGGTAGCTGCTGCCGAACGCCGT
>JAKNSH010481951.1:0-11451 GCA_027790015.1 Cymbopogon flexuosus
CTTCTGGACAGGGGCAATACGCTCTATCTAATCCGTAACAAACGAGTGAACCACCATCACATGCCACTCTAACTAACACGTACACGTACACGCCTACACCTAGCTACTAACCTACTACGACGGGCTACTCTTTTGGTCCGTCATTCAGTTGCAGTATTGCACGTCCACACAGCAAGCTACCGCTAACGACGTAGCTGAACAACCCGTCATGGCAACAAAGCAGATAGAATTATTCAGAATATTCAGAATGGACAAGCACTTGAACATCACAGCGATCACAGGTGTACGTGTTCCTCCTAGCTACACTACACAATCCTACTTCCCTCTCTATTGCTTGCCATGGCCGCTACGTACTCTTCCTTGAATTTTTTTTTTAGAAAAATAGCTGCCTAATTAGCATAGCAACAAAATGGACATATCGATGGCAAGGTAATATATCTAGATAGAAGATCAGTGAATAAGATTATTCCCTGCAACTGCGTGTACATTATATTTTGCTTGTCCGGCCTGGATCGATGTTGATTGGATTGATGCTGCCACTATCAGATAATAGTCCAGCATGTGTGCTAGTATAGCTGTACTGACCTCCCTTGCTGAGATTGACACCTGATGCCGTTCATGCAGGGGTCCCAGTTAGTTAGGTGCGAGGTCCATGTCTGCTACACCACTGCTATGGCGATCGCCGATCGATCCATCGATCTCGAGCTCCAACCAATTACCAAACTATCTCGCTGCTCGCTCTGTTAATTATGACCAGACCAGCAGCTGGCCTCAGCCTCAGCCTCACTGATCTATTCTGATCTCGCCCACAACCACAAGCAAAGCAAAAAGGCAGGCCATGACAAAGTCAGAAAAGGCACATATTTGCAGATTGCAATCTGCATGCAAAACGGATCGCAATACGAAAGGTTCTGATCTGACCTCCGCTGCAAAGTAGCAGATGGCATGTCCTTTCGCCTGTGAAGTGAAGATATGGGGGAAAAAAAAAGATATGATGCATCCAATGGATGGCAGCAGTCCATCGGCACCATAACGTTTGTTTAACGTTTGTTTCTTGTCCCTGGAACGCTAGAATAAATCTTCAATTGCCAAGTGCGTCGTATGATTAATGCAACGCGCATAGCTGTGATACTGAGTTTTAGGAGCAGAGTGGGCAGTTCTGCATTATCTGCATTGGTTGACTCTTCTTAGCTGCTCGAGTAGCCAAAAAAGAAAATAAAAAAACGAAGGAAAAAAAAAAGGCTAACTGCTCGAGCTAGCTAGTACAATGGGTAGGCAGTCCAATAATTTTAGGCGACGTAACATGCGTCAACGTGAGCTGATGGGGGATATGTGCAGGTGCAGTGCCTGCATGTGCCATGTATTATTGGCGGAATGCTCGTATGGTCCATCATCATTCGTTCTAAAAAGGACTTGAGAGACTGACGATGGAGATCATCAGAGTCGTCTGACTGTGCTAAGGTAGCTGCAGCCTTGGATGGTGGATGACGTGTTCCTTCTCGAGCTGAACTCAGCGTGGTCAAAAGTTTATTAGTCCTCTGACGCCGGCCATATCACGGGACTATTGGACTCACATATAAGGATAACAGGATATTAGAATCACATGGGAATGATACTAACGCACTGGATGACTGAGGACAAATACACTCCACAAACACGGCGGCTCATCATCGTCTAATAAAATTTAGCAGCAAAACTTTTGCCGTCCTTTCAGAAAAAAAAAAACACGTGGCTGACCGGCTGTTTTGTCAGGACCGGTGTATAAGAGAGTGACTACGAACTAGATATATGCATCATCTATCTGTCATGGTATGGCCCTTTTGTGCATGTAAAAAGTACTGAATGCAGCTATGCTATTTGTATTTTGTCATGAACTCTCACGAGGAGTTCGTTCACTGCCTGCCTGCCGGCTGCATGCCGGCTCGATTGTACTACACTATCTACTATCTGTCACACGAAGTTGAGACTGGCGACGACGAAACAGCTCGATCGTGTGAAGAGGCAATTATATTATTAGCACGTCCATCATTGGCTAAATAATCCTTTTTCTTTTCTTCTCCGGATTAGGTTATGATGATGAACGATGTCTTGCTGACCAAAAGGGTCATGATAGGATCCATTAGTTTATGGCCAATTTGGTGATCAGGCGCCGCTAATCATGACGAGATCTGCAGGTAAACCATAAAACGAACGAAGCAGGTAGTATCTGGTGTGGAGTGGTGGTGGTGACTGGTGATCGCAACAACTGAAAGTATGCATGCATCTCTCAATGTTTGCAAAAACCCTGAAGAAAGGTCGTACGTAGTGGCATGAAGGTGAACCACCAAATAAAAGCATGCATTCCTTATGTTGGGAAAGAAACAAAACCCTATAAAGCAGCTGGCAGCGATCAAGAAATCGATCCGAGAGCAGATAAAGCCTAGCTAGTTGTCTACAGGTTTGAGATCTGTGCATGATATCATTGACTGTTTATTTATGGGATTTATATCCACAGTAGATAGCTAGATCAGTCATGTGTCCACATTAAGCTATCTGGGATGAAATAATTAAACTGACATATAAACAAAAAAAATTTCGTTTAAGTGAGATCTTGCCGAGCTGATTTCGGTCTCTTCTGTGATTTCCAAGATATATTTTTGGCTGGCATATTTGTAGAGCTTTACTTAAAAACTCTCTCTTTATCAATACATGTTGAGCACATGCCAACGGTTTTGGGGGAAAAAAGAAACTCTTGTCCAGGAAGTGAGTCAACTTAATTGGTTGGCGGGGAGATGTGTTCGTGCACCTCACCATCCAGATTTAAATCCTCTCTTGGTTTGAATTTGGGTCGCTATTTCTCTCTTTATTTTTTCTTAATAAAAAATCGATCGTCTAGTACATTACTGGTTTTCTTTTTTTTTCTTAATAAAAAATACCTAGTTTTCTTTGGTTGGATCTCGTTTTTTAATGAAGCCTTTTCCAGAGGACGAGAATGGGTCCGAATAAACTTTTGACTTTACTGTCTCTCACCGAAAAACACAAGAGAGAAGAAGATAAGGTCCGTGGTGTCTGATCAGGCCAGCATTGTTATTTGTCCGCCGCAACACAAGAATGTTGAGAGTTACAGGCTACCTGGTACTTGCAAGTTGCAACAGGTAGCAACCAATAGGAATCAGATGACAGAATCCACGCTACTGAGACAGTTTACTAAATCCTTTTTACAGTCACGCACGGCCATATAATCCCATCCCTCTACGCTTCCTAATCACAGTGAATATACATGCATATCCTAACCTAATTAAATGGATTGTGGCCATGATCAACCTGATCCATTCATGTAGAATACTTTGATCAGATGCTTTTTTATGTATTCTTATTTTTTGACCAAAACATTCTTCCAGTTATGTGTTTTGTAAAAATATATAGAAAATAAAAGGTCCGTTTGAAAGAATTCTATAGAAAAGTAAAGAAATATATAACAAAAAAAAGAGATTATGATGTTACAAACAAAACGGAGTACTCCCTCACTCCTAAACAAGTGTATATTTCGTATTTCAAGGAGTCAACCACTTTAAATTATGATGAAACATATAAAAGAAAATATTAATATATATGGTATCAAATAGACTTTATTAATTTGTCATGTATTTTACCCAACAAGTGTATATTTCATATTTTACTCGCTTTGACTTTTTTGGTACACCTATGTTCTATGCACTTAAATAATAAATATGTCTAGGATATCAAAATTGATGAACCAAACGAGTCAAAGCGACTTATGATTTAGAAAAGAGTAAATAATAATAAGTCTATTTATTTAGAGACGTGAATATTAAAATTATTCTCTATAAATTTAGTCAAACTTGAGATTGTTTGACTATTTGCAACATGGTATGCGCATTTATTGTAAGACAGAGAAAGGGTGTATTTTGATTTTCGTACAGCTTCTCTCTCCCAACTTTACAAAGTTGTTTTTCAGCTTCTGGTCGGGATGAAACAGCTTCTATATAGAAGCTATTTCAGCTCTTCTCGCATGCATATTTCTCTCGGTCAAAACCGAAAATACTAGGTTTTCCTAGCTCCCTGATAAGCTGTTTTTTTAATGAATTGTTAAGCTATTTTACTAAGCATTTATGAAAAACAATTTTACCTTCACCTGTGTAGTTTTTTTTTTTTGACCGAAAACAATTTTACCTTCACCTGTGTAATTGCTTTACAGAACTACGAAACATGCTCGAAGAAATATAAAAGGGAATATAAAAGGGTGACGGTGCAACTAGACAAGCTGGTGGATTCCTCGAGAGACTTTTTAGTACTACTCCACATCTGCCTGTCCTTGCAGCTGCCAAAGATGATCTTTCCAGCTCTGCAAATCCATGATGTATTTCCATCAAAAGTTAAAAGGGCACCATAACAGTGCTGTCATTTCATTTTAATTTACAACCTGGGCCTTGTTCTCTTCAGAGTAAAAATTAGAAAGTTAAATTTCGAACTCCTGTAGCACTTTCGTTTGTATTTGATAAATATTGTCTAATCATAGACTAACTAGGCTTAAAAGATTCGTCTTGTGATTTAGAACCAAACTGTATAATTAGTTATTTTTCTATCTATATTTAATGCTCCATACATGCGGCCAAAGATTGATGTGATGGTGATGTGATGGAAAAGATTTAAAATTTTTAGCAAAGAGAACAAGGCCCTGATCACTCGCCTGCAAACTTCTGAAAAAGGACTAGTTTATTTATAATCTTAATTGAATAATATAGTATATGCTTCCTGCATCCTGCTACGGTGCTACCCTTATCAACATCATTACACTCGCTGTTGTGCTGTTACAAAGTACTGTGCTCTGAACATTTTTCTTTGCGAGGATACTGTGCTCTGAACATTGGGGAAATAATACCTTAAATTTGTACAATGTACCATCTCTTGCTTTTTAAATATTTTTATGCTTTTTAAATATTTTATATGAATAATGAATATAATTTTTATAATACCGTAGAGACAAAAATGAAAAGCTAAAATATTATGCTGCCACTGCTTGAAGATTTGACAGCGTGCATGCGCTAACTAACGGTGTCCTTGGGACAAGATACGGCTGCTCCGCGCTCCTGCTGAATGCTGTTGCAAATGCTCTGAACATTTTTCTTTGCGAGGATACTGTGCTCTGAACATTGAGAAAATAATACTTTAAATTCGTACAACGTACCATTTTAAAATATTTTTATATTAGTAATGAATTTAATTTTTTTTAATAACACGGTAGAGATACTATGAAAAAATTGAGAAGCTAAAATATTGTGCTGCCATTGCTTGAAGATTTGACAGCGTGCATGCGCTAACTAACGGTGTCCTTGGGACAAGATACGGCTGCTCCGCGCTCCCGCTGAACCAGAATGCTCCTTCCGCGCTGCCTGCTTCTGCTTCTGCTTCCTCCCTGTCGTTGCCATATAAAAGATTCCAAACTTCCCCGGCGCGTCGACCCTCCTGCCATTAAAGTCGGCAAGCGGCGGGCCGGCGGCAGCAGCGCCCGCAGCCCTCCCACCCTGAAACCAGGAGAAACCGAACCACCACGGTCAACTCTCTATCTGCATCCATCTCTCCACCACTGACCAAACACACCACAGCCACAGCAGAGGGAGGCTCCCCTGCGTCGAGATGCTTTACATGGTGTAGCCGGCAAGAACCTTCCCTCCCGGCCGCAAAGCGTCTCCCTTTAAATTCCTTGGAGAGGGGATTGCCCCCTTTCCCCTGCATTTCACCTCCGGTTGCAAGCCTTCTCTTGCCTTGCCACCGGGGCTGTCCTTCTTCTTGGTTCTTGGCCTCGTTGAGTTCGCGGAATGGCGGCCGGGCTGCTGCTCAAGATGGTCGGCTTCTGCGCCTGGGCGCTCCTCTGGCTCGCCGGCACCGCCACCGTGAGCACGAGCACCACCGCGTTCGCCGGCGGCGAGGCGGTGGTCGTGGACGCGCGGTCCCCCATCGCCGTCACCGACGACGACTTCGTCTGCACCACATTGGACTGGTGGCCGCCGGAGAAGTGCGACTACGGCACCTGCAGCTGGGGCTTCGCCTCCCTCCTCAACCTGGTCAGTTCAGCTTCATTCACAACACACAACACACCTGAGTAGTAGTAGCATCTT
This sequence comes from Cymbopogon flexuosus, assembly GCA_027790015.1. NCBI lineage: Eukaryota > Viridiplantae > Streptophyta > Magnoliopsida > Poales > Poaceae > Cymbopogon > Cymbopogon flexuosus. The sequence goes on from JAKNSH010481951.1 coordinate 6,120, forward strand.
GCCAGGTTATTTCAGTGTTTGATTCAACTGTGGACTTTAATTCTGTGGTACGGACTACGGATTACGACCCGTATACCTCTGACGGGGATCTCAAGGAAATATCTTTCCTTTTTATTTCTCTTGGTTTGTCGGCATGGATCCTTCTTTAATTTGGGGGCTCTGCCTCTGCTGGATAAAATTTGGAATTTGATGGCCTAGGGAGTTTCATTCCATTCAACAGACCCAGACCACGGTCCTGTAGTCATGTGGGGCCATGTTTTTTTTTTTTTATTTTACAGTAAAATAGTAGTAACTTTTCCTACCAATCATGTGCAAATGTAAAACCTGCCAGCATACATGAACACTACTGGCTACTTGATCATATTCTACTGCCCAGTGCCTAGAGAATGGTTAGAGTTTCATCAAAAGAAGAACAGGTGACAGTTGGTAGAAATTTTAACTAATTTGGTGCGTGCGTGCTCAACTGTCCGTTTACTACTTTTCAATTCGTTGGCTACTTGCTCTGTACAGTAGAAGTTTGTGCAAATCAAACCATGACATGGGAGACTGACATTGGTCTTTAATATTTTCCTACCCGCAGGATCTCTCCAACAAAATCCTGATGAATGCCGTCAAAGGTAAGCCATCAAATGACCACTACCCCTTTCGCTTTCATGAGAAAATTTGTCCTACTATCCAATCGAGAAATTAAAGGCCTTCCAAGTCGTCATCTTTTTCATGTGACGATAACAAACGAACTGTTACAGCGGCAGTAGTACTTTGAAAGCCATATCATTTGCTTTTCCTAAGCCAAAATCCATGGAAGATTACTTTGGTATTTGCCACATCCTCGCATAATTCGTTTGTGTAACTCTCTTGTTTTTTTTGCTCTTATTCGTCTAATAAAAATAGCGGCAAAGCTTTTGCAGTCCTTTAAAGAAAGATCCTTACATAATAATCTCATCAAACTTGCAGCATTCTCCCCGTTGAAGCTCCGCCTGGGCGGTTCTTTGCAAGATGTGCTGATATACGGCACCGGTGACTCTGGCCAACCGTGCACTCCATTCATGAAGAACACGTCTGCGATGTTTGGTTTCACGCAAGGTTGTCTGCCGTTGCATAGATGGGACGAGCTCAATGCATTCTTCCAAAAAACTGGGTATTCTGTCTACTCGTTTACTACCGGTTTCAGAAACTGCATTCTCTTTGGACATGATTGTCTAACTTTCTGTTTGATTTTGCAGGCCAAAGGTTATTTTTGGGCTGAATGCTCTGAATGGCCGGGTCCCAATGCCTGATGGTTCTTTAGGGGGGCCATGGAATTACACAAATGCAGCTTCTTTTATTGGCTACACTGTGAACAAAGGATATGATATTCATGGATGGGAGCTTGGTATGTTCTGTGTAATCTTGTGGATTGTGTTCGTTTTGTCAGAAAAGAACCTCACGTCATCTCCAAATGACAGGTTTTTATGCCACTTTATTTAGAGAGTAATAATAAGTATGTTGAAAATAAATATTCTGATAAGTACAAAGAGAAGGAATCGGGCAAGTATGTCAACATCACTTTAAATAATTGGTTAAGTTATATCAGTTGTAAAGAGCTAAAGGGACAGATCATACATGATGCTTTCCTTGTCTTTTCACACTAATGTACAAAAGGCTTACTTTTATTGCACACTGGTTTTGCTTAAGAAGCAATCTAATCTTAGCAGTACTTCTGCATATAGTATAGTACTTTGTGACCTTAATATAGTGTTCTTGTAGGAAATGAACTCAGTGGCAGTGGAGTTGGAGCTCGAATTGATGCAGACCAATATGCATCAGACGTGATCACCCTGAAACACCTTATTGACAGCATCTACCAAGGCAAGCCATCCAAGCCTCTAGTAATTGCACCAGGAGGCTTCTTTGATGCAGCCTGGTTCACTGAACTCATCAGCAAAACAAAGCCGAATCAAATGGATGCGATCACTCACCATATCTACAATTTAGGCCCTGGTATGCTCGCCTTGGTTTACAATTTCGTCAACTTGGAATCTGCATAATAACTGGATCAAGTGCTAAATGTATCAGGGGTTGATGATCATCTGGTTCAGAAAATTCTTGATCCTTCTTACCTCGATGGCGAGGCGAGCACATTCAGCAATCTTCAGGGGATACTGAAGTCTGCAGGTACATCCACTGTCGCCTGGGTTGGTGAGGCTGGAGGGGCTTACAACAGTGGCCACCACCTTGTAACTGATGCATTTGTGTTCAGCTTCTGGTAAGCCAAGAGTTTTTTTTCCTATGCTCAGCAATTGAAGTTACCATCTGAAGAAGTGTCTATTGACTATCAACTGGTGATGCTTCAGGTATCTGGACCAGCTTGGAATGGCATCGAAGTACGACACAAAAAGCTACTGTAGACAGACCTTAGTTGGAGGGAACTATGGCCTGCTCAACACAACTACATTTGAACCAAACCCTGACTATTACAGGTAGACAGATATACATAAGTTTTTTTTCCCCAAAGCTTCAATGAATGATAAGGGCAGAAGAAATTGTCCAGCAAAACAATGTGCCAATCCCACCAATCCTAATCTGGCATCTTTTCTGCTTTCGCTGTAGTGCTTTACTGTGGCATCGCCTAATGGGTACAAAGGTCCTCTCGACGACATTCAATGGCACAAACAAGATCCGTGCTTATGCACATTGTGCAAAAAATTCGGTAAGGGGACACATATAACTGAAAATTCCATTTCTTTCTGGCAATAACTCATAGTGACTATTTACAGTGACAACTCATAATGAACCTTGCTTAATTTATTTCCTTGAAATTTTCAGGAAGGGATCACTCTGCTCCTGATCAACCTTGATGGCAACAACACAAACCAGATCTACGTTACGAGCCAAGGCGCACAGACCCAGAGTGCAAGGAAGATGTCTGATCACATTCCTGGGCTTGGTGAAGCAGCCAAGCTCACAAGACAAGAGTACCATCTCACTCCCATGCACAAGAACTTGCAGAGCCAACAAATGTTGCTGAATGGCATTATTCTGGCAACTGACGACAATGGGGACATCCCAAAGTTGGAGCCTGTGGAGGTGGACGGAACACAGCCCATAACCGTGGGTCCTTACTCCATTGTGTTTGCTCACATCCCCAGCTTCTATGCTCCAGCCTGTAGTTAGAATTTCCATCTGATTCTTTTTTCCAGCCTTCCCAGTGTGAATCATAGATTAGATAAGTCTAGGTGAACGGCGAAGCTTGTTCACCTGTCCGTCAAGTAAGCTGCAAGGCTGAAAGGTTTCTGATTTATCATTGTTTGAGACAGAAATGTTCAGATAGTGTGTAAGCAAAAGGAAGGAAACTGGAAATGAATTAATAAATAAAAGAAGAAAAAAAGGTTTGCAATTGTAGTCCATGTGTCTATCATTTTGTTTGAGAAAGCAAAAAAGGTGACAAATTGGCAAGGAATCGTATGATCATATCACGGTTGAAAGAGACGGGGGGAAACAGGGGAGAGGGGACCAAAACTCCTTCTCCGGGGGGAGATCGGCAAATCACAGAAAGCTATTTTGGCTCTGCAAAATGAAGTTTAGTTTCATCATCGGAGAAAAAGTGGGGGTAAAAGATTTTGCAGTACACATAGGTTTCACTTTCATGCTGGCACTACTTGTCACTGTGATTAGAGAAGATGGCTTTGACGCCTTGACGGAACAAGAGTTTGGAATCCATGTTGACGGTCTGTCTGTCACCGACACCAGCCGCAGCCTCTCGCCCTCCTTGCAAGTTCCACCCACGTTGCACAGCCACCGGAGTCCTCGGCCACTATGCATGGATCCTGTGGGATTTTTAGGTCTGTTTGCCTTGTGACAAAACTCAAAGGTGCTAATTATTGCCGACAGCTGACATGAACGCAGCGGTATCCCCCCATGATCTCCAAGACTGCAACTCTGACCGACCCTTGCTCGTTACTCCCTCCGTTTCTACTACGGAGTAAGATTGTCGTTTTGGACTTCGTTCAAAAAAAAATGTATAAATATTATTTATTTTTATAACTTATTTAATTATTTGAGATACTTTAATGATTTTTTATTATTCACGCCTCATGGCCCATGCGCCTTGAAAACAGTTTAGGACTGCACTTTGCACTTTGCAGCAGCAGTTGTGTCAACAAAGTTTTTTTTTTTTAATTTTAAACGTAAAAGGTTTTCAAATGCGACTATGCAAGCTGGGTGGGCCTTTGTTTCGGGCCCAAGATTTGAATTATTGAATGGCCCAAGACTTATGTGGGCCAAAATAACATCATCGATGTCGACGTTGTACATGCACCGACAGGGATGGGGGCCTCATTATCTGCTTCCCCTCTGATTTTCGGTTCCTTAAATCTGCTTCCTCTGATGGGAGCAGGAGACGGAGCTCGTCTCAAGCGAACTTCCATCACAAGCCTTGTTTTTTTGGATATTTGAAACGCCAATACAACCATCCTGTTCGCTTGAGCTTATTAGCAGCCATGGTACTATTTTTTTTTCTCTCGCAAAAACCTATCAGCCAAACAGCTCAAACAAAGATTACTACGATTTATGCAAGTGAACTAGTAGTAACGAAGATAACGAAAGTGGATTCTCATTGCCCTGTTACATGTCACCGTGCATGGACAATCATGTTCTGCGGACAAAACTGAAGCTTGCTTTCCATATTTCACTAGTCGATTGGCACTTCCACCTCCATCTTAAGGCCAGGATGCTCGATAATCTGAAAGAACAGAACATATATGGTTTCAGACGTCTAGTAGTAGACCACAAAGACTAGGCTGATATTAGAAAAGCAAAAGCCCATTCTGATGAGTGCTAGCTACATCTAAGACGGTCACAAAGTTTCTAGATGAATATTGCATTGCAAGAGACAATTAAACACATCGGAGAATATGCAAAATAACCTATGATCTGGACACAGCCATGGATTTGGTTTACTAACGCCTTTGTTTGTGTTTGCTTCCCCTCATAATGGAAAACGTGCTTTTGCATGGATTATTTCTATCTGTACCTGGATAAAATCTTCCAACGAGAATGCACAATCCCTTGTGTACCCTGCTTCTTCCAGTACCTTAGTCACTACTTGCTGCAGGACATCAATATGATTTGTGTCATACTGATATTGTACAATTGCGTATAAAAAACACATGAAAAAGAAAATATTCCCTGAAATGCAGAAATTTTTTTCCGAAAAAAAAAACGAAATACAGAAATTTTATGAAATAATAATAGATGAACACCTCTCTTTGTTCCTCGGACATGAATGACCCTGTTAGGTCCCGTAAAACCTCTAGTAGATCCTTGAAGGTTATTTTCCCCTTGCCATCAATGT
>JAKNSH010482062.1:0-12538 GCA_027790015.1 Cymbopogon flexuosus
TAATATCATCGGAAAGATCTTTGAATCTAGTTTTTTATCAAATTTATTTGGAGATACAAATGTTACATATATTTTCTACAAATTGAGTCAAACTTGCGGCACGCATCCCACGGCGACGGTCTTTAAGGGACAGAGGGAGTATGTCTCTAGAAATCATTTGGATGATTCCAATTTTGACTGATTTCTCAGAAATTGAAACGTTCGGTTCTCTCTAATTTCTCGTAGAACTCTCCAGGTTGTAAAACGTGAAAAAAAAAGATAAATGATTTCATGGGGAAAAAACCGAAAAGGAACATGATAGCTCCGTGACACCAGTGTACGCACGAATCTCAGCGCGGGCCGTGCCTGCATCTTCTCCTTCGTTATCCACTGCGTCACTCGCTCGTGAGCTCGTCGCTGCCACCACGCTGTCCCCGACCACCCAGCCGCCGGCTCCGATGGCGGCGCCGGCCAACTCCTCGTGCTTCCACCCCCGCGCGACCGCCAGCCCGCCGTCTTCTCTCAGGTCGGTCACCTCCTCCCTGTTTCTCCGACCCCTTTCGCACCCTAAACCCTACCCCCGACTGAGCCTCCGGCTTCTCTGTTTCCCCACCTCTTGCAGCATCGGCACCAAGGTCTTCGTCGGGCTCAGGGCGCAGACCAAGCTCGGTGAGATTTGATTCAACCGAAACTTGTTTGAATTTGTGGCGGAATCGTCTTCTGGGTTTGATTTTGGTTTCCGGGTTGAGGATGCTGAGCAGGTTCGTCGGAGTCTTCGTGCCCGAATGTCAGCGCTGGGTTCTACACTGCCGTAAACCGGAGGATCTCTCTGGGGTGAGTGTGCGTCGATCCCTAATTGCTGTGTGTGCTTCACTGCTTGTGTAGACCTTTGCTAGTTGCCTTGGTGTATGCCTGTGCTTTCGGTATTTGGATGTTATACAATTATACCATCTTAGTCTCATGGGATTTGACACTTACATTGGCGATGATTGCTAAGCTGAGATGAGCTCGCTCACTGCATTATATGGGTTGTGGTGGTCAGTCCAGTACTGTTGATCGATACTGAAATAGATGAGTTTTGTTTCCAAACTAAAGATGACATCTTGAATGCTTCTATAAGATTGTCAGTTAACAATTGAAGAAATTACCTGTTATGTCTCTTCTAACAGTAGTGGATATTTTAGATAGCAGTACAGCATTTGCAGTAGCCAAAAAACTCAGGATGACCCTGATGTGGTTTGTTGGGCACATTTCATATCTCATCACTATTCTGCAAATTTACCCTTGATAAGGTTGTCAAACAAGAAGGCAACCAGAGCCCGCATTTCGATGATGCCTATTGGTACTCCACGGGTGCCTTACAGAACACCTGGTGAAGGAACCTGGCAATGGCTTGACATATGGAATGCTCTGGTAAGACCCAATAGCACTGATTATATGCTTCATTGGGTTGACATAACTCTGTTTTACTGCTGTGCATGGATAAGTAATTTGAACTGTCCATGTGCAGTACCGTGAGCGGATTATCTTCATTGGGGACAATATAGATGAAGAATTCAGCAACCAAGTGTTGGCAAGCATGCTGTATCTTGACAGCATTGACAATTCCAAAAAGATAATGCTATACATTAATGGACCAGGTGGAGATGTAAGGACCTCAAAATACTATTATTGTACTTGTGCTGGTCTCCTTTTATTTCACTGTTACACTTTTCTTTTTTTTTTAAAAAAAAAGAGCCCACGATTCTCTGACCTTCTACCTACTATACTACCAACAAGATATAAATTGTGAATAGTTGATTTTGCATTTACAGATATCTTTTTTTGGATCGTGCGAGCACTTATTTCATTTACAGATGTTTTGATGCTTTTAAAATATCTATATAAGTAATCAGAAAATCCATGACAGTCAGATTGCCCTAAGATACTTATGTTACATTCGAATCCAAACTTACCGTGGTGTTGCAGCTTACTCCTTGTATGGCACTATATGATACCATGCTAAGTCTAAAAAGTCCTATTGGTACGCATTGCTTGGGCTTTGCATTCAACCTGGCAGGATTTATTCTTGCAGCTGGTGAAAAGGTATTACTATTTAGTATTGTCTTTCTTTTGACCATATATGCCTTTAGTATGCTCAAGTGTAATGCCTATTTCTGTTCTGTATTGTCAAGGGTTCACGTACTGGTATGCCTCTTTGCCGAATTTCACTTCAGTCACCTGCTGGAGCAGCTCGAGGCCAGGTTTGTAGACTTAGCTGTTTTATACAGGAAATGCCTACATTTTACAGTCTTGATTTATTGGACCTTTCTCTGCAGGCGGATGATATAGAAAATGAAGCAAATGAGCTTATTCGTATCAAGAACTATCTCTATGGCAAGCTCGCAGAGCACACAGGTCATTCTGTCGAGAAGGTAAGAATTTCTGATTACATGAGTTTCTTTCTCATCCCATTGGTGGTAAATGATGGTTTGGTTTCCTCCGTTCTGTTGTGTCCCATGATGAGGTCCCATAGAGGATCATGTATTAGAATTTTTCCACTTGTCTTTGGTAACTTCAATTCAAGCATCCCTTCTCAAACATTTAGTTCTTTGCAGATCCATGAGGACCTCTCTAGAGTGAAGCGCTTTGACGCTGAAGGTGCTCTTGAATATGGGATCATTGACCGTATTATCAGGCCTTCTAGGATCAAGAAAGAGGGCTCCACTGCTCAAAGGAGGGATATGCGAAATCTGGGACTTGGCTAATAGATGATATCCTATTGTATCAGATTTTTGTGTGCTGAACTGAGCTACTCCAAACTTCAACTTGTGGTTTCAGACTCTAGGACTTAATATTAGATAAGAAGAGGTATAAGCTGGAAGGCTGGCTGAAGTAGGATGTAGCAGCTCATCCTTCCATTTCATCATATGTATAAGAAATGCAGCACATAGTACTTGGGTGCCAGAATGTCCTTGTTGGAGAGCAATGTTAACTGTCCGAAGCTTTATGCATTGGTATTTTTGTTGGTGCGCAGTGCCTATGCTTTTGCTAACTGTCAGTATTATATTGCTGGGTTTGTTGATGAACACAGCAAAGAAAAAGACCAGAGGGCACTAGCATCTAGGCGTCTCGTGCGCTACTTTTGTACCATCAATCAGGTGCCCATGTTTTGGATGGAGACTACAGTTACATGCAGGAGTACCACTACTTTTCTTTTCCAGGCAATATATGTTAGTTTTCTATAATGATATATCAGGTGCCCATGTTTGGTGTATCTTCATATAAATGTGACAGCAGGCTGTTGGGAGAAGAGTGTAGTACTAGCTTTCAATGGAGCAGCAGCCACTGGTCGTGACCAGCCACCTTACATACTGTACATAAACGTGCTGAATGTTTCATCAAAGAAGAAACTGCATCTCCGGAAAGGATGCTCATTGGCAATTGGGAGGCGAAAGGAATGCTACCAGCCTACCAGGAAGTCCAACGCACCACCAGCACACTGTACTCAATCACTCAGCCCCTGCTTTGACATGGTTTCAGTTTGCAAAAGATGCTGCATACACTACTGTTGACGAAAAAGACGCAAATGTGCAACAACTCCAGAAGAAGTGACTGTCCAACGGACATGACCACGTCTCCTGGCCGCCGCCACCCACTGTGTGTCCTCCAGACATGAACTCATTCCGGTGTATTACAACTGCTGGAAATTTTCAAATTTGCACGAGCTTCGATTTGATATGAATGGACGGAAATTTGGGTAATGACTAGCTAAGGCATTTTTTTTTGTCTTCAAAAGAACAGAACAGTATATACCAAATTAAAGTAACTCATGTTTTAAGTTAAATTATTTCAAATTTGACTAAAATTTATACAAGAAAGTAAGTGTTAGTATAACTTTATTTCATGAAATATATTTTTATATTATGCCTTTTTTTTCGAAAGGCCGGCAAAAGCTTTGCCGGGATTTCTATTAGACGAATAAAAGAAGAAGGCAAGCGCCAGCCCAGTTTTTTGACTGAAAACCGGGCCAGAAAAACCATACAATCCGGAGGGTACCCTACTCCAATGTTACACCTAGGTACCAAAAAACAACTCAACTCGCGCCACAAAGACGCCAACTCAACTCTACTCAACTCCTCGCTTGGTCGGATTGGGACATCGACACAAGCCTCTAACCACTAGAACTCGGTCGGATTGGGTCGTCGACACGAGCCTTCGCTTCAAACCACTAGGAGCTCCTCCACTGACGCAACAAACAACTAACAAAAACCTCTAAACTAAGCAAACTAAAAAACGAACTAAGCCTACACCACCACCGGCACCAACCCACGAACACGTTGGCAGAGACGACGAACTACCACCACCCAAAGACATCCCGACCGAGTCGAATTCCACAGCAACGCCTTCAAGAAGGTTATGACGCCGAAGCGCCGCCGTCGTCCGTCCATAGCAGGACTGGGTTCTCACCCATGGAATGTGCTGGGGACGCGACGGCCTCAACAGGGAAAGACACACTCAAGTGTCGCCGTTGCCAGGCTTTCGCCCAAAAACAACCCCAGCACCAACGTCGGACAAGTTCTCGGGTCCCCGCCAGTCGCCAACACGTCGCTGTCGGCCAACCAGAAGAAGCCAAACCAGAGAAGACGCACCGGCCACGCGAACAGCCGCAAAGCTGCGTCAGCACCCGGTCAGATCCCCGCCGAACCCCAGCCCTCCGCCACCGTGTACGACCACCAACCACCGCCGAAACCAAAGCTGCCGCCGGCCACCGCTTCCGGCCGAGTACTCGCCACAGGCACCGCCACCCCCTGAAGGTACCGGATCTGGAGCAAAGTCCCAGACCAACACCCCCGTGGACGCCATGGCCTCTGTCTTCATAACGACTGCCCCACGACAGCAGTGGGAGACATGGGGGAGGGACGGTGTAGACGAAGACCGCCTCTCAACGCCAACACAACCCCCGCCACCGCCACGACACGGCCACCAACAAGAGGAGGCAGAGAGCGAGCAGAGGGGGAGGGAGCCCCTCCGCCGCCCCCTACGCCCGGAAGGGCAGCAGCCCGCGACGCTCTGCCGACGACCCTCGCCGAAGAGGATCGGACACCACTACTCCCGGCATAATCAGCAGCACCGCCACGACAACACGGACCCGCCAAAACGCAGCTGGCCACGCCACCATGGCGCCACCGAAGAACCGTCCACCGGCCAAGGGCGCAGCACCACCCACCACTGACGGCCAACAGCACCACCAAGCTGAGCCGGACGGGCAGGGCCGCACGGACCCACGGAAACAGACAAGGGCAGGAAGAACCGGGCCCAAGTCCACCACCGCCGGACCCCCGCCGCCATCCACGTCGCCCCCAGCACCGGCGCCGTCCCGCCGCTCGCCGCCGCCGCCGCCACCACCGGACGGACCGGATCCGGCCGCCTAGGCACCGGATCCGGGCGCCAAGGAGCCGGACCGGCCGTCGCCGCCGGCCGAAGCCGACGAGCCAAGCACCGCCGCCGTACCCCTGCCGCCGCACCGAGACGCGGCCGCCCCAGCCGCACCGGGCCTGGGCACGCCAGATCTGGAGGAGGGTGACGCGGACCCGCGCCCCGGCGGCCAAGACCGCCGCCTCCCACCGAGACAGCCGGCGCCGCCGCGTCCTCCCCGCAGGAGAAGCGTGTCCGCCGCGCCCCGCTCAGACCCGGAGAAGGAGCCCTACCGCCGCCCTCATGGGGAGCGGCGCAGGCCTCCCGGCGGCGCCCTCCGGCGGCGGCGAGGGGAGAGGAGGGAGGAGGGGGAGTGTCGGGCGACGGCGGCGTCGGGTGCCGCCCGAGTCGCCCAAGCGAGGGCGACACGGGGGCCGAGTTTTCGCTCGGGGTAGACCTGTGATCTTAATTCCTACAACCTTCCATCATGGCTGTGTTTGAAACAACCTTATTGGATGATGTCGATGTTGATACCTAAAAAAAGGTAGACATATACTCAAACAGGAAAATGATGGTGTCAAGATTGGTCCTTTTTGAGCTCTCAAAATTCATCTAGACTATTACTGCATTACTTACTTACTATAGTCCAAAAGGGACTATTAGCCTATGAACGGATGTTAATGGATGCGACGAATGATAATATATATGTTAAGCTACTAGAAAAAGTGGTTGAGCACTCTGATGGTAGTGCACCTGAATACCTGATGTGCATGAGAAGAGATGAATCAGAACAAGCCCATTGATGTAGAACTAAAGAAGAATTTGTCCCTTTGAGTTGGAATTGGATGCAAAATCATTGTTCTGTCGAAGTGCATTGTAGGTTTAGTTTGTTTAGTGCTATTTGGGATTGTCTACATCATATCCAAGCTCTAAATGTTCTGTTCTTGTATATCTATCTAAATTTGTAGCTAGAATAATTCAAAATAGTTTTGAAAATTATGAAACACACTTTGGTGCAATTTGTAAATTGGCCAAGAGTGATACTACAAAGATGCAATAATTGGCTGAAACTATAGAAAATAGTGGATTTGATTTGAAGTCTATAAAAATAATACAGAGACTACAAACATATTAAATCATTTTACTAACTAGAGTGTTGTTTCAATTAAAGTGTACAAACACATTACAATATAACCACCTCACAAACATTCTTCTAGGACTTGAGTGGGGTCTTAGAGGTTCAAGAGCATGTTGTAGGGTGGAGAGAGCCAATCGAGGTGCATAAGGGTTTAGACCCAATTATGATCGAGCAAGTGGCGATGTTGTCTCAACGCAGAACAACAGCCTCTAGAGGCATGATAAGCAACTTCGTTTTATTGGCTTCACGCTGCCCGACAACCAATTGGTGCCTTAAGAAGCACGTTTGTGAAACCAGCCGATGCGGTGAAGATTGGGCTTATTTTTCTAGTACCTCTTGTGTGCATCATCATGACTACACAAGTACACATAATGAAACATACATATGAGGACTCTCTCCCACAAAAGAGGCCATATACCATATATATGTGGATACTATAAGTGTCATAAACAATAGGATAATGAGGTATCTTGTATACTAAATCGGTCGGAAATGGGAGCCTCATCTTTGGCCTCAGGTGTCAGGACACCGCTTTTATAACAGTAATGGTGGTAGATGGAACTAATGGTGGAGAATCAATGTTGTGATAGGTGGATCTAATGGCAAAAAGAACTAATATTTGACAAGACTAAAATATGGTTGCTAGGTTGAAACTTGGTAGGGCTCCTATTGCCAAACAACTATTTTCAAAACAGCTTCACATGTGAAGCCAATTTTTCCCCTCTCTTACAGATGGATGGAGTGGGAGAAAGCCAAAAATAGTGGCTTCTCACATCTTCATCTGACACACAGTGGGACCCAGCAGGACTAAAGACCGCAGGTGCCCCTCACGGTCACGGACAGGAGGGCGCAGGGCAGAGTGTGGCCACCGCCGCCGGGCAGCACGTCGTCGCAGGAGCTCGCGGCCGGCGACCACCGCCGGGCCACACGCCGTCGCCAGAGCTCGCGGCCATCGGGCCGCACGTGGTTGCCGGAGCTCCGGGGGTCGCCGCGCTTGGGTTGGCGCGTGGCTGCCGAGCAGGGCCGCGGCCCCCTGGGCAGGCGCGCGGACGGCACGAACGTGGCCCTCGCCGGGATCTTCCTCATCACGAATCTTGCCCTCGCCGAGACGTGCCGCCAGGGCTCGGCCATCAGAGCTCGCAGGCCGGGTTGCGGCTTCACGTGCATGGCCACCGGGGTGCGGCCATGGGGGGCGCAACCGCCGAGATGGGCGCGGCGCTGGGGAGCGTGGCCGCCCGGACTCCTGGCTGCCGGCAAGGGCGCGCCGGAGGCACGGGCCAGGCCGCCGGCGAGCGCACGGCCGCTGGGGTTCTGCTCGCGTCGGGGCCGCAGCTAGGCCGCGGGCGGGGCCTGGAGCGAGGCGCGATGCCGAGTGGGAGCGGGGCCGCCGGCGAGCCCACGCGGTGCTGCTTGGTTGGCGGGCGGGCGGAGGCCACTCGGTGCGGCTCGCTGGACGAAGACGTTCGTCCGCGTGGGGAAGAAACTGGATAAGGGGAAAATTGATGAGAAAAATAAAAGAAGCAAAGGGTATAATTGTCATTTAATTTTTTGTTTCTAAAAGAAGAAGCTATTTTGCCAAATGGGTTTTCAAAATAAATTCAGCTTCACTAAAAAAGCTGCTCATGAAGCTAAAACTCAAAAAAAAAATAGCTTCACTGATGAAGCTGAGCCGTGCCAAACGGGGCCTAAGTTGGTTGTGATATGGTATCTATCACTATCACTATCGGCTCGTAGCTTGAATCGGCAGTGATTTTGCCAGGTGGTGGTCTTAGCCGGTAGTGATAGGTGCCATCACTGCCTAGGGATTAGATTACTGCCAATGTTCTGGATCCTTGCCTTACCACTCTAATCTCACTGCCAAGTCAAGCACACCTGACAGAGATGCTCCGGTAGTTATTCAGGCATTGTCGATGTTGGTTCATTTTCAAAACAAAACAAAAAAAATAGCCATGAAACATAAGAAGAAGACGTCCTTATGAGCATACACGTGGACGGCAATGTTCTCCCCATCCACACCAAAGAATTCAGAGAGGTAAGGTAGGAGACAACGTGGCGCACCACGACGCATTGATGGACGCCGCCACAAGAGCGACTAGGGCCGAGGACAGGGCGGCCTCTGCAGCCTCTACCGATTTCACCCTAGTGGCGGTGACTGTGGCGTAGACACAGGTGTCGGGGAGCGAGCCAACAATGCCGCACAGCACAGGCTGTAAGGCCGAGCGACCAATGGAGAGGGGAGGGGCCCAAGACGATGTCACTGGAGCCAAACACGAGAGCTAGCTTTGAGGGTGCCGGTGGAGTATGCGTAGGAATCCTGCAATGCTGGCGCCCCCACGTCAAGCCACGACCATTCAGCACCCGCACCAGGCCAACAATGGCGCACATATAACAACCCCTCATCATTCCAGCGAAGGCACTAGAATGAGTTGCAAGTTGCAGCAACACACCGCGGCCAAGGAAGGGACCCCGCCCGCCACACAGTCACTGGCGGTGTGGCGGGGGCAACCACGACTGAGGCTGTGGTTGGGCGGCTCGACCGGAGCAGCCCTCGTCGAGTCGAACTCGCACATGCCTGCGTCCGAGGAGTCCATTGCATAGAGCACGCGTCGAACAGAACATGTCCGAGTGCATGCGACGAGGACTTGCCACCGGAGCCCAACATAATTAAACGACGCGGACAAGGGGTTCAGCGCTGATACGGGAGACAGTCAACTGATGAATGAAAGGTCCTTTCAGTTTAGAATGGAACAGAATGAGGGTTCGATACTTCGATTGCTAGTGCTATGTATGCCTCATGATTTCTTCGAGGAATTGACACTAGTTTTACAAGCACAGTGCACAGCACTTGTTCGCAAAAAGAAATAACATTGAAGAAGTTCAGAAATAGATAACTGCTGCATGTCCAAATAATAGCACCACTGTATCCGCTGGCATTGGAGGCAGTTTCTTGAGAAAAAGCAGGCCTTCAAGTTCAGAAATACTCTGGCTAAGGCTTACAGCCATTGGTATCTTCACGACTAGGTACTACGTCCAGATCATTTACCAGCTCAATATCATTGACTGTCTTCGGTGGTTTATTATTGCATCTGCTGTAAATGCAGTACACAACTAACTGAAGAATTCCAGTTAAACACCCGGCTCCATTTGGTGCCTTCAGAACAAAACAAGTTGATTATATTAGTCATTCAGCTTGATAACAGTGGTGCAAAGCAAAGGCAGAAGAACCTAAAAATGCCAATAGATCCAGAGAGCATGCTAACCGTAAGATAGGGGTCCCTTCCTAGGATTCCATACAGCATCCAAGTAAAACTGGTTAATAAGGAAAATAATGACAGGTAGAAAGGCATGAACTCCACACTCTTTGTCCGGATAACTTGTTTCTGCAATTATGGGAGGACGAAAGAAAAACAGGATGAGCTAAAAAAAATTACGTCCCTCAGTAGTGCACCATCAATTAGAAGCCTTTTTCTTTCAGAGTTTTAGCCTTCATATCTAATAAACTCATTTTGGTATGTCAGAAGTATTCGTTATATTATTATAGTTTTCTAATAATTTGAACATAGTCTTAAATAAAATTGTTGGTCTATATTAAGTTGCTGTTGTAAGTTATTGTCATGCATGAGCATGATTACTGTTAAAGATATGTAATGCATAATCCTGTGGTAACTGATAGAACTCACCACAGCTACAAGTGGAGCGCAGTACATCGACATGGAAGTCCCTATACCAACACTACCTACAAATAGCTTTCGCGTATGGTGTGTGTGGAATATGAAGCTTGACAAAGATACGATCACAGAGAGCATTGCCACAACCAGAGAAACCATTAGCACGACCAACTTCTGCAAGGTAATGTTTGTATCACTGATGTGAGCTATATAATTCTGAACTTTTAAACTGATGCATTAGCACCATGCATTCCATATGAAACGTTCAGAATAAAGTATATGTACCTTTTTGTCTCTTGGTGCAAACCATATGTATATGATGACGAATGAAGTTTCAAAGAGCACTCCAATAGCGCAGGTACCAAAGAGTGATAGGTTCTCCCACCCATCACTCACAATTGGAAAGCCATACCAGGCCCATGTGAAGGCACTGAAAAGAGCTAGCATATATGGTACGCATGAGAATTCTCCAACACTGGCCTCTTTTACTACTCTCTTAAATGTCAACCTGGAAAAAATTTACAGAAATATATATAGTTAGCCAGCATACATACACGCCAGGTTGTGTTTGGGAATCATATTAGCTCATCAGGATGCATGTAGTCATTTACACTGGAACTGCGTAGAGGAGCACGCAGACTACAGATCCTGCAAGAAAGAGACGATGAGCGAGAGGTGGTATTAGACGAAGTAGTTGAAGAATGGATCAGCAGGGGCATTAGCTAGTTAATTTGCAGACGGAGAAAAAATACCTATAATTCCAACTATGAAGCGAATGCTAGTAACCATTGTTGCTCTGATGCCTTTATGAGTCTCTTTTGATGCAAGAGGATATATAGGACCTCAATTGTGGCTGGTTCATTTGCTACGATAATGGTCACCTATTTATAGCACATCGAAACAAATGTTAAGCTGGAGACAACGGTATGCTCAGGCCACTATGTATGCTAGAAAGAATATTAGTACATGCGGAGTGCCTTTCCCAAATACTAGCTACAAAAAACTGTGTTTTGTGCAAAAGTATGTAGAGTAACGCAGACAAGGTCTTTCAGCTGTTGTCTGGTATCTATCTAATATATAATATAATAAGTTCCGTGTATGACCCTTCGAGAATAATCATGAAAGAACGAGATCCTCTGCAATATTCTTATTCTTATTCTTATAATTCTTATAAACATATAATGGGTGTTCCAATCTGCCGTTGAGGCTGCAGCTGCGGCTGCGCATAGTGATAGATGTGTATGCAGCTTAAAGCCGCAGCCGCAGCCTACGTAGCTGTACATGGTATAGAGTGCATACAGGGACTGAGGGACATAAATAATACAGATATTTTCCTGCATCGGATCGATCACGTAGAGTCATTAATTTAGATATCAAATACAGATTCCTGACAAATTTTTGTTTTCATATTGGATATCTAGTCAGATAGTCACTACTAGTATAGAATGCTAGTTAATAACTCTCTTTCACCTTCGGCTTTTGCCAGCATTTGTGAAAGTGAGCAATAATGATAACCAAGGTTGTTATCACCAGTGGCTTTGTGTACCATCTGGCGGTACGTAAATGCTGTTTCTATCAATGCCGGTTTGTCATATGATCCGGCAGTGACCAATGGTCTGGCGATGGTGAAGAAATCATCACCATTTGTGTGTTGTTTGATTCGACGATAACGAAGTGATCATTACTAAGTACTGATGCAGCATGCAATCCGACGGTAATCAAGAAGAGTACATCATCTCTGGTGTGTCATTCAATGATTCAATCCAGTGGTACTATTGTCTCTATCACCACCGGTTTTGCATATGATTCAATGGTAATGAAGTGGACATAACCATTTAGTCTGTATATGGTCTGGCAGTGATGAAGAATCATCACCATTGGGATGTTGTTTGATCCGACGATGATGAAGTGATCTTTGCCTCTGATGTGGTGTGCAATCGCGGTGGTAATGAAGAAGAGCTCATATCATCACCAGTGTGTCATTTGATCCAATGGTGATGAAGAGCTGATCATTATATAGCCAGTGTGGCATTTCATCCAGCGATGTCTTCATCCATCGCCAGTTTTACCATGTCAACAAAATGTTTGTCTAGAGCAGTAACTTAAATGTAGTATAAACTAATTAATAGCATTGGTAATATGATCTTCTAAACAAACATTCAGTTGAATTTAGGAGTCCATACATCACATCTGACCACAATGTTCAGTCAAGAACATGAGATATATAGGTTTGATAACACAAGTTCAAGCTAACACAAGCCTCAACGAGAACCTTAATGAAAAAGATGCAAGAATGGGGAAGAAAGGGTGGAAGGCACCGACAAACAAGTGGAAGGAGTAATGAAGAGGAGAATAG
>JAKNSH010482231.1:0-10213 GCA_027790015.1 Cymbopogon flexuosus
TGCCAGCGGCTCGGCCTATTCAAGTCACACAAAACAAAGAAGACAAGCTAGCAAACTGCACGCCAATCACTACACACGCGATGCATGGCTGCCACGCACACACGTCACGTTAGCCCCATCCGTGGGAGTGCTGTCGTCCAGAGCATAGATCAAATTGACATCAGGTATGGGTAGCTTCAAGTGTGAACTCCCTGGAATTATAAACGATCAGGTATGGGTAGCTTCAAGGATGTGTTAACTGCACGCTAATCACTACACACGCGATAAATGACTTACACTATGACGGTTATATTGTTATGAAATAATATTATGGAGTACAGTTTATGAAATCACAAGCTATATATGCTTGTCCCTTTAGTTGGCTTCACCCTGAGATCTCTCATAGATATGCCCAGTGTGTGGTGGTGGCGGCGAGAATGACTTCCACATTGGTCGTTTAGGAATTTCTGCAAAAACAAAGGTAACATGTCGTTTATCCCTCATTGTTACCTGCAGTTAACTGAGGAAGTACAAAACATTTTTACAAATACTGGATTTAAATACTAAAATGTATATACCAGGTATAAATATAATTACCTCCATATTTTTTCCCGACTTGCACTGAATTGTTGCAAGCCATTAAAAGAAAAGAAATTTTTTGAACACTTAATTCCTTCTCCTCGGAGCTTATGGTACGACGAACACAAGCCATGTCGACCGATCGTGCAGTGTCACAACAAGACTTACTTGGACGCTCATAGTTTCGATCCCTTTTGATATTTGCATTGCATTCATGCTTAAACCTTTCTTTTTCATCGTAGCAATCCTTCTCTCCCCAAGCCCCATGCGTTGTGAATGTGGCCAAAACTAAAGCAAAGAATATAAGCTGGATGATTGCTTTTGTAGTCATCTTTTGCTAATATATGATGTTGATGTTTGGTATGACTTATATGCTAGCTAGCACAACTGTGCTTTTATAGTACCTATACGATGGCCCAAGTATGATCACAAATAAATGATTGAGAATCTTCCAACCAGGTAGTATTGCATTAAATCCAACTAAGCCATACAGCAAGAATAAATATTTACACATCCTTGAAGAAATTAAGTCATTTATTTTTCATATCTTAATGCTACTTCAGAGTGTAAAGCTTATTAATATTTGTATCCCGGGATAACAACTCACTCCTGCTTCAAATAAATGCCCAAAAATCCAGACTCACTTCTACTTGAAATAAATGCCCAAAATCAACACTAGTAATACTGCATCAAATAAGTATGATAAAAAATAAATGATTGAGAATCTTTGAACCAGGTAGTATTGCATTAAATCCAGCTAAGTCATAAAGCTAAATATAAATGTTTACACATCCTTGAAGAAATTAAGTCATTTATTTTCATATCTTAATGCTATGTGTCATAGTGTAAGGCTCATTAATTTTCGTATCCTTGGACTACAACTCACTCCTGCTTCAAATAGGTGACAAAAAATCCAGACTCACTCCTACTTGAAATAAATGTCCAAAAATCCACACTAGTGATATTGCATTAAATATTAATGTCAAAATCTAAATGATAGAATTCTAAACAAAATGTGCATAATAATGCACTAAGTATCAAGTTTTGAAACAAAATTATTATCTTTGAATTGATAGTGATGTAACATTGATAAAGTACAAAACAAATAACTCAACCATACTTTGATTTGATTTTATTATCATATTTACCATGGGTTATATTTTTCAACCTCTAACTGGCATGGTAAGTCTGATGTTCAACCTTAAATTCTAAAACAAGCAATAGACATTATCCAACTATCACAATTGAAAAAGGTTTATTGTTGGTTTTGAGGGTGGTTTTCTATTTTATAAAAATAATAAAATCTAGTTTTTGATCTAAAATTCATAAAGAATTTATATTATGACAAATATGAAATTTACCTATTTTTAAAATGTTATCTACATATTTGTGATTTGTATATAGTTACTTGAACTGATTTAGTTATGTTCCTATAACGATTATGAGTAACCTAACTAGCCAGTAATGCTTAGTTTGTATCATGAGTACTTTTATGATATCATAAGTACTGCTTTTCTTCTTTTCTTTCACATTGTGGACATTGAAGACTGTCGTCTATGTCACTGGCAATCAGTGGTAGAGCCGGGTTGGAAGCTAAGGAGGAGCTGAACAACAGAGATTTTGAGCAAAAGCTAGAGACTAATGGTGATTTAGTGCTAACTAACCTTAAACTAATGAACAAATAGGCTCATTAGGGGGGGGGGGGGGGCATGTGGATCCGCCACTGCTGGCAATTCTAGGGCATCTATGATTACCAACCTATTATAATCCATCTGTTGTACGTCATAGGGACTTCTGTAACAAAATGTATGCGAATATGTGGAAATAGTAGATCGCAAAAAAAAAATGCGGTAGTAGTAGAATATCAGGTTATGTTTAATTAAAAAAAAGAATATCAGGTTATTTTTACTTAGAAACATCTGCTTCCCCAATCAATAAATTACCTTTTTTTATTTACGGAAGAGAATTTCAAGTCATAGGAAAAGGAACAACATTTGTTTAATATTGGACGAATGGACGAGTTTATTATGGCCGACCGTTATAATAATTGAACATTTCTTCAGTATGTCGGACGAGTTTAGCATGGCCGAACGTTATGTAGCCGCATAGGGACAGCACGTTTCTTTAGTATTGGAGACAAATGGCCAAGTTTAACACGGCCGAATTTCAAGGCGTTATTTTTTTTTTTATCTCGCCAATGCTGCATTTTCAGGTTTGTCTGTCAGGTCCTGGATTCTCCCTGAATTCCTCACCCAGAACACTCCAGCAGCTCGTGCGGGGCCTTGGCCTATTGCTGAGACAGTGAAACGTTTACGTATACGATGGAGTTGATAACTGAAACTCCAAAAATGTACCAAACTTCTGATCGGCTACAAGGTGGAGTTGATAACTGAAACTCCAAAAATGTACCAAACTTCTGATCGGCTACAAGGTGATTGTTGCGGGGAAAGGCTGCTTCGTTCTCTGGTGCAGGGCAGGAGGGTATTTTTTAGAAAAAGAAATATATTAATATCTCAACTTCTACGTCGACTAATGCATATGACTGTTCATTATTACAAGATTACAAGCAAAACAAACTAAAGGGCAGGAGGGTATACAAGACGACTCCACATGATACACATAGCCAGATGCTAATTCACATGCACTTGGTGTTTTTCAATAGAAGAATCGCATCGGCACAAATTATCAGAACCTGACATACAATCGTGTTTAGTCGTAACTGTTCGTATCGTAACTGTCCGTGAAAAATTACAACCCTTGCGGACGACGGTACAGGAATCGTCCTGCCGTGGCGAAACTAGCTCCTTATTCATTTTCAGAGGAATCAGGATCGTGAATCTACTAAAGCTCGAACGTTATCTGTTGCTGCAGCATCTACACACCGCAGGAATCAAATCCGCCAGAAAATAACTGCACCTCCAGCATACTCCACAATGCTGCTGTGCTCCAGAATTCTATCTACATCTACATTTGGTCCCAGTCAATAGAACCGTTGTTCTCAAAATTGTAAGAAGGTTGCTGCAGCCGGTTGCGGCCCAATCTGCTCATCGTGGCGAGGCCTGAAAGGGATACATACAAATTGAGTCAAGAAAAAATCACAACAAAGCTAACTGTTGATAGTCAGAACAACTGTTTTTCCCCCCAGATTCGATTGAGCTAGTTCGGTAGTTCTGATCACATACAGCATATTTGCATGGCAGATAGAAGACAAATTTCATAGAATTGTAGAGTGAGATATACATGCAAGGTAACGGTAGACATGTTTTTGTTAATTTCTAATTGGTTTTTACTGAAGAGGCTGATCCTATCTAAAACGTCATTTATTTGTGAGTGACTTGAGGGAGTATTACTTAGGTCAGTGTAGCATTACCATTCTTGGACACATTACACACAGGCCAAAACATGATTGAAAGAGAGCTGCCAAAGCTTCCCAGGAAAAAAAATGAATTAGAAGCAACCGTACCTTCGATCACTTTGTAAAGTGAAGACCACCATCGATCAGCTGGGACCTCATACTGAGTGAGAGATTCATCGATTTCAGTATTGTGCTTCCCTTCTAGTACGCTTTGCAGAGTTATTACAGCATCCTTTGTTCTCCTCAGAATATTATTTCCCTCGGCAGCTTCTAGTGCAAGGAGGTCACTATGTGATGATGTGAGGCTTCTAGCAAGCGCAAACTGGGCAGCTTCAGCCCATCGGTTAGATGCAACCCATCTCCTTTGGATATCTTGCAGCTTCATTTCTTCCCTCCGGGACCTCTCTTCTCCACTTCCAAATGCAAGACTCTGTTAACCATTTTTCATTCACAAAGAAAGATGAATTAGCAAACTTCTGAAGCCTTGATGTGTGGTGCAGATTAGCACAGATTGGTGTGACAGGATTGCAAGCAGACATGCAATAGTCCTTGTCCATGAAAAGATTAGAATGGATTCAGTACTCGATGCAAATTACCTTGAGGTATTCTGCATTGCTAGGTCCTGTACTTTGCACCATCTTGGAGAAAGCACTCTCCTCATTGCTTAGAAGATTCTCAGGAGAGTCAAATTCCAGAACCTGAAACACAATATTACAAGACTTAAATTCCCAACAAATATGAAGTTGGGACAAAGTGAACTAATTTTGATTTAGGTATCTATGTATAGGAATGACTACTTCAAAGTTACCTCACTGGTGAAAATATCACGATTAATGCTTACACAACATAAAGACCCATACAACATGAATGAGACAGGACAAAGAACACTGAGTGATACATAGTTTCTTTAGTGTTGATTCTAGTCTTATGAAGACCTAAGAACTAGTTCATCATGGTCAAATTTAGTATTTGTTCAGACAGATACAGAAAAAAAAAACATTACAGCCTAAAGAATTGTTATCTGTGAGAAACTGAAGTACGACAACTTAGGAAACAGATAAAATAATCAGCACATGACATGAAAATAAGAACAACAAAAGAAGATAAAAGGTTAGAACATACCTTCCCAGAACTTAGAATAAGCAACCTGTCACAGTCAATGACAGTGTTCAAACGGTGGGCAATTATGAGCATTGTGCAACTCTTGAATTCTTCTCGGATTGTTTTCTGAATAAGAGCATCAGTCCGCACATCGACTGCTGCTGTTGCCTCATCAAGAACAAGTATCTTTGCTCTTCTCAACAGCGCACGAGCTAAGCTCAACAGTTGCCGTTGTCCAACACTGAAATTTTCACCAGCTTCAGAGACCTGAGTCAATAAAGTGAAACAAGTTACTGGAAACTTTCTAAACACCAAAAGAGAGGGTAAAAAAGAAAAAGCTAAGCTAGCTCAGTTGGTCAAGGGTGTGGATGTATGCCCAGACCACCCAGATTCAAGTCCTCATGGAGGTGAATTTGGATGCCAATTTTCTTCTAAATAAAATGCCACATAGTCCTCCTGGTTGGTCTAGTTTTTTTTTCTAAACCCCAAAAGGAACATGAAAAATCTCTAATACAAATATAATGACTTAATTTAGGATTGTTTTCTATAGAACTAAAACAGAATTATATTGTTTAGTGATTCCTCCTGACATTACAAAACAAAGTCCTTCGACATCACTCATAAAAACACGTCTGAATGAAAACTATACCTTGCATTTTGTAAGAAAAAAAAATGGAATATTTGTACAAGCATATTCATTATTCATATATCATTTATTCATTTGTAAAATAAAATGACAACCGAGACCCAAGAGCCGTAAACTTCCATGAATAAAATCATGAGCATACCTCAGCATCTAACCCTAAAGGATTCCTTCGTATAACATCTTTTAGATGAGCCCTTTCTAGAGCCTCCCAGAGATCCGCATCATTGTGCTCATTAAAGGGATCCAGATTAAACCGAACAGAACCTGAAAGGGCATCAATAAATATTTGCCACAACAGAAGAGCTAGAAATAGAAATACAAGTTACCAAAAAAAAAAAAAGGAAAGCTCTAGCAGCTAACATGTATTTTTCACTAACATACCTGAGAATAGTACTGGTGCCTGTGGTATTATTCCTAGAACTTTGCGCAGATCCCAAATTCCAAACTTAGAAGTGTCACAATCATCAATTAATATTCTCCCTCGTTCAAGCTCCACAATACGGAACAAAGCATTAATCATGCTAGATTTACCAGCACCTGTTCTGCCAACTATTCCTACCTTCTCACTTCCATTAATAACAAAAGATATGCCATGAAGAACAGGAGGAAGTTCTGGTCGATATCGAAGCACAACGTCTTCAAACTTGATGACACCTGATGATGGCCAACCCGGGGGTGGCCTATGATCCTCAATGACAGGAGGAGCTTCCGAAGGTAACTCAATGTATGTTCCGACCCGTTCAACAGCATTTAAACTATTTTCGGCAAGACTAGCAAGACGAAGAACAGCTGTGAGTAAATTGGTAATATTGAGAGTGTAAGTAAGAAGAAGACCCATTGTAGAAGCAAAGGCCTTCTGGTTCTCTGCTCGTTGATTTTGCATAACAGCAAAAGTTGCTGTAAACCATATCATGATGCCACCCAATGTTTCCAGACGAATAGCTAGCCACCTATTTGCACTCATGTTCACAAGTGTGAACCTAATGTTGTTGTCCATTGATCTCCCGTTGATGTTTGCCATTCTATCATAGGCTTTATAGGCACGGATTGTGGACAGACCATTCAAAGCCTCTGAAAACTGAGCATACACTGGAGACCTGGTAATGGAATCCAGACGCTTCACCTCGCGAGATGTTGCCTGAGAAGATGGAAATACATAGTGTCAACAAGGCAAAAAGTAATGATAGATTCATCTATAAGACTGAGGGGAGTAAGCGTATGAAAAATTTTCCTTCCATAAAGCCTGACTGGTCTAATCAATATTAATCTATCCAACTTGTATCATGCAGTACTAGTAGATGGGATGAAATTATTTGGTTTTGT
The DNA here is from genome assembly GCA_027790015.1 of Cymbopogon flexuosus. Taxonomy (NCBI): domain Eukaryota; kingdom Viridiplantae; phylum Streptophyta; class Magnoliopsida; order Poales; family Poaceae; genus Cymbopogon; species Cymbopogon flexuosus. The sequence continues at coordinate 6,984 of JAKNSH010482231.1, forward strand.
GGTGACTGACAGCTTATTTTTGGGTGAGATGTAACTTGGGCTTTTAGTCATTCCCATTTGGATGTCATGGTGGTGCTTATTTTCATGTGTTCCATACTGAACTTTGATTCAGTGATGTAGTTTTTGGTTGTCATACCTGGTAATAGAGGTAGGATGCATAAAACAAAATCAGGAGTGGCATGATAGCCCAAAGAGACATGGTGCTGACAAAACCGATGAGAACAAAAGTTGAGAGCAACTGAGATATTTGTGCCATAAACATATTGACGAATACAGCAACATTTCGGTCAATGTCACCCAAATCCTTCGAAAATCTGTTGATGATCCGTCCAAGTGGGTTTGTATGAAAAAATACCATTGGAGTTCTCAATATTGATCGGAGCATGGCATCATGAAGCCTTTTGGCTGCCTGAAGACTTGATATAATCAACCAGTATGAATTTGAGAGAGTGACTAGAACCTAAAACAAAAGTTCCACTTTATTAGCTCAAATCCCATTAATCATAGACACAAAAGAGGGTGTGAAATATTTAAGTAAACAATGGGTAGAAATACCTGCCCAAAAGAAAGAATTCCATAGATCAAATTATAGTAACCAGGGCCATGAATTTTCAGAGAACCCTGATCAGTCCAAATGCTCAACCATGTGCTACTTGAAATGCGCAGAACTTCAGTCAGTGCATAGCAAAAGAAGAGTATGGACACCACCCACATCCCTCCCAGTGCATTTTTGTAACTGCGAAGATCAGACCACAAAACTCAGAAATCATGCTTTATATTATATATACACCTCAAAGGATTAAGGGCAATCACATAATTTTATCTTACCGTGAAAGGACCTTCGTACTGACAACCCCAGTTTCCCTTTCCTCTTGTTTAATAAGCACAGATTTTCCTGGTTTTGTTTTACTTGAACTATCCTGGCTCTTCTGTGAACCTTCATCAGCTATTATAACATCCCCATTTTCAGTTTGTTTTGCAACATCCTTTGGTTTAGTTTCATCCTCTTCCAACTGTTCCTCCATTTTTCCAGCATTTTCCATGAGCTTTTTGAAGAGCTCCCCACTGTTGCTAAGTTCATCAAAAGTACCCTCCTCTTTAATTACACCATCATGAATTAGCAGTATTTTATCAACATATGGCAGAAAATGCAGCTGATTGGTAACAAGAACCCGGGTTTTATGCTGTAGTTCCCCTTTGATACATTTATCAAATACCTGCACATATACTAATATCAGTGATAATAGTCGGCAATAGTAAATTATTTTTTCAAACAATGAACGAGAGGCTAAAGAAGCATCTCCCAACATACTGGACACACACTAAGCAAAAAAGTTTCAGGCATGCCACTCTGAAGAAAAAACACGAGCACTCAAGTCTACTAAGATTCTAGAGCTCATGAGTTCAAAAAAGATTCTAGAGCTCAACCTCAGGAGTAAATTAAGAATAAAGAAAAAATAAGGAAAAAAACACAATGCAGAAAGCCTAAATATTTTATTTCAGCAGAAACCTAAATTGCAATCACTAATCTCAGACAGTGCAACACATTAAGACGATATGATTATTATATGATGTACAATACATGAAATATCCACAGAAAAGCCATTTGAGATGAGTTGTATAAACTATGAATCAAGTAATCAATGTGAATGATGAATCTATTACGTATTGTCCAGTTGCAATATCGGTCTTTGTTGATATTACTTTATACATTTCAGTTTGCACAAATCCATGTGTCAATGAACATGACTGAGTTGTTATTAATATCTGGATTCTATAGGTGGCAAGAGTTATTTTTTATCCTGATATCCTGTACAGAAGTCTCCATGCCTCCTAGGTAAACAGAACTAGTAACAAGGATCAGAACACTGTGATGATTCGTTCTTTTCAGTGTGTGACTATATATCATTAAAATTGAAAGCAAAAACAAGATGGCAAATGCACCTGACGGCCAACATGGGCATCTAATGCACTGAGTGGATCATCAAATATGTACACATCTGAATCAGAATACACAGCTCTTGCCATTGAAACTCTTTGCTTCTGCCCTCCACTAATATTAACTCCTCTTTCACCAATCTCTGTCAGATCGCCTCCCTGATAGCAAGCATAATCTTAATTTGTTAATGTGCAGTAGAAAATAAAAACGCAGTGCACCAGTATTAGAAAAATACGAAGGCATTGCTGGATTACAACATGCCAAATCAAGGGACATGTTCTCCAGGAAGCTCTTTCTTCGTCCAATGGATGCCATAATTTTCCAAAATTTCCATCTGAACAGTGAAGTTGGAATACTTGTATTTAGAACTTACTGGGAGTAGATCAAGGTCATGCCGCAGTGAAGTGACATCAATCGCTTTCTCATATCGTGGGGGTTGAAAGGGAGACCCAAACAAAATATTGTCCCGTACCTGTGGGCGTGGGGTCACAGTTAGATCTCTGCAGAAGTTGTATATGGTTTGATTTGACACAACAAGCAGCAGAGAATCTCACGGTAGCATTGAAGATCCAGGAAACTTGAGGAACGTAAGCCACTGATCCACGAATGACCACTGAGGTACCTGATCCAGATACTGGTGGTATTTCTCCAAGCATTGCAGATATGAGAGAAGTTTTACCCTCACCAGTGCTTCCAACTATTGCAACTAAACTTCCAACAGGTACATCCAAATTGACATTTGATAAAGTTGGTCTCTGAGCCTGCCAACATTCAAATTTTGTTTTTCAATAGGCATCTTAAAATCAGATGAAGTCCACATTACTAGTTTTACACTCATATTGGCGAAAAGGATTTTGATATAAGACTAAGGGGCAATGAGAGTAGCACCTTGAGTCCTATGATCAACTAGGAAGACATCAACAAATGTCATCTGCTTTTAGAAAAGGAAAGAAAAAAATAGACAGGAAGAAGCAAACCGCACCCCTGCTTTTTAATTAAGAGGGCTCGAACCTCCAGACTGAGAGCTAGCTCCCAAGAGCTCTCCAGCCTCCAGTAACCAGACGCCCACGAGAGCACCTACATCTGCTTTTAGCTATCTTACAAACCAATGGGCTAATTGGTAAAAAAATTCTATATCTCTACTCCTGATCACTCCTGCCAGCATGATAGCCTATAAATACTTTGATTCACTGTCCATTTCCGACCTACCATGAGGAGAGTTGTGCTAATGACTGTTGGAGTATGTGTGTGTGTGGGCCTCCAGCCCAGGGCCGGCCCATGTAGGGCAAGG
>JAKNSH010482480.1:0-12759 GCA_027790015.1 Cymbopogon flexuosus
TTAGGTAATGGAACTCATGCATAGCTGTCAGAGGTCCTTAGGACAATGATGTGTGCGTGTGGGCCATACTACTTAGGAGGTTCTGCCACAGTTAGCCTCCCACCACCTTACCCATGATGAACATATGATGGAATTCCTCAACCATTGACCTTAAGGCGGTTATATGGCGGTTTGATCCAACGGTGCATGGTGGAGGTCACGCGGATCGCTGACGTGGCGCTAGAGTAGCCACTACTCCACCTCCACCTATAAATAGCCCCATAGGCCTTCACTTTAGAGCATGAAACTTAGGAGAAAGCCATTCTCTAGTATCTTAGCTATGTTAGTGGGAAGGAAGTGAGGAGTTTCCAAGGAGGAGTCCTGGCCTGTCAGGAGTCTTCTTCAAGGAGCACCTCAGCGGATGTGAGTCTTCTTGTAAGTCTTTTATCTAAGTCTTTTCTAGTATTTAATATTCTGGTCTAGTACTTTAAGTATAAGAATCATTTTACTTGGCGCACTGTCTTAATTGAGACTCTTAGCCTAAGGCTTAGCTTTGAGTAGTGAGATTTTGTGTAGACGTGGTGTCTAGACTACCTCTTGCCAGTGTGGACTTCTTGTCGCAGTTGTGTAGACGCCTAGTAGTTAAGGTAACAGATTCTGCTAGTGCCTGGAGTTCCTTGCATCTATTATAGACAAGCTGAACCTAATAGATGGGCTGCATAGGGTAACCGCCTAGGTGACGGGGAGGTGGAAAACCTCTTTAACTCGTTAACTCACCTTTTCGGTTATCGCCCCCAGTAAGGGAGAGGTGAGAACCTCGACTATACTTAGAAAACCAAGACCAGATATTAGTACAAGTTAGACCTCTCTATCTTATTATCCTAGACCCTTTGTTTCATCACCGGACGACCTTGAGCCTAGTTAGTTCACTTCACGTTCCCCGTGGAAATCACGATACTTGGAATACTCCCGGTGAAGGCTACATTGACTACCGTACGCTTGCGGTATATCCGTTTGCCACTTCTGGTGTCAACATGCTCCCACTTGGGCCAGGGTCCCAAGGATGAATAATAAGCCCATATTGACGATGTAGCTTTCGGCAGAAATAGCAACATAATGTCTTGATCATTTGAAGACCTTGGTGACGTGATATTGAAATTAGACCAGATCTATTTGAGATCTTATCAAATAAGCTTTCCAACAAGTGCTCATTGACCTCGACCGCACTCCGCATGGATGAGTTATGGCCTTTCGAATGAAGCACCGTCAGGCTGCCGAAGAGCCGAAAGTTGAACTTTGATGAAGTTGCATTTTGAGACACATGTGTACCTACAATCAAATAATGGCGTGGACATATGGAACCAAGTGAATTATTATCTAAAGTCACTACACAAATGTAGGAACGGACACACTTATAATCAACGGACATATCCGAAGGTGTCATGTCCTCGTCAGAAAATCCTTTAAAACTACAATGCCATAGGAGTGCATATACCAAACATGAAGCCTCACTTTCGAAACCCTCTAGTTGCACACATATTCATTCCCAAAGGCCTTTATTTCTTTTCCAATCTTATATAATTAAAATGTGGCATTGCGAATAAGCCATTGTCTCGGTGGTCAAACTGCTCAATGGAGCATCTGCCATTTGTGTTCGAGCTCCGCTCGACATAGGTAGTCACACTGCATTTCGTTAGCATTTTCTTTGCAGCCTCAAGCGGGGATGCTCCACAATGGTCAAGATGTCGTATGTGCACCTACCAAAAAACTGAGATTTTGTGAGTGAAAAAAATTAAGTAAATTATATCCATCATACAACAACGGTCGTATCATTTTAGTCCAACAACTTGCAAAATATGTAAACTAATACATGAACTTGTTAAATTTGTGTGTACGGTCATATGTATGCCACATAGTGTATTTTCTCATGGTAGAGACCTATTTAGACTGTAGCGATCGTTAACTCCTGAAACGAGTAACATGCTAGCGTGTATCCATTACAATCACAAAATACATCATTGTTGTTCATATATAACCAAGATGAAAAAAAAAATTTGATGGCATACATATAACCATGCACGCACGTATTTAACAAGTTAATGCATTAGTTTGCACAATTTATACGTTGTTAGACTAAAGTGATACAACCATATAAGTTGTTGTATGATGGATGCAATTTACTTAAAAAAAAATTTGAAATATGATTTTATCCTGATGAAAAAGATGTGTTACGACGAAACGTCAAGCATAGGTCCTCATAGTATTGAAGCCAGAAAAATACAAATTCCATGGGAGTTGATCTTCACGGTTTATTTTATTTTCGTGGTAAACATTCATGATGGTCACTTTTATGAAAATAACAGTGTCACTAGCAGGTTCGCAAATGGTACTTTATTGGTGGTATTTTGTGTTATTTCAGCCATCACGAAAACATGTTTGCCTGCGAGTACTGCACCCGTCACAAATAATCATTTTATGATAGTATAAAACCGCCATAATTTTTTTTTTTTGACACTTGAGCTAGCCCATAGTTCGTGAAATTTGAAACTGCCAAGAAATAAATATAACCAACAGAAACATCTCAGTCCAAGTACCAAATGCACCACAATATGTAGATATTAATTTACCATTGCAACCAAATGGTTACAGCACTTGAGGAGCATTTAGCAGATCTAGATTCGACTGCCTGTACGGGTGAATTTAAACATGTCTGCATTATAAAATATTAAAAAAAGCTAGGTTTCCATTGCTGACTCCGGTAAAAAAAACCATTGCAACCAAATCTCATTCCAAGTGCACCACAATAAATATTAATTTACCATTGCACAAATATTAATGACCATTAGATGTTTTTTTTTTGACGCCTCAACCCTACAAGTACAACCTGTAGTATCTGAACTTACACACAAACTCACACCACCACACTCACATCCACACGCACACACACGCTGTGCGTAAGCTAGACCTACGACCTATACCTAGGACACTTCACGTGGCTGAGAGGTATCCAATGACCATTAGATGTTGATGAACCTTAAAGATCACACTAGAACCAACAGTCCTAATTACAAAAAAAATTGCATGTGCTATATTCTGAATATCTGATGGTATATGCCCAAGAATCAACCCGACGCAGGCATATGACAGGGTCAACTTATATGCATTCCCATGAACCACCGAATAGATAATGCCTAAAATGAAACATGTGAGGATCAGCCTATATATGTACCACTACAGAACTTTACAAGTCTCTACGGTAAGCTATTCAATCTACTGTATAATGCAACAATATACAGAGCCCATAAGTTGCACATCTAAGAAGCGGAACCCTTTGTTTGCTCAATTTCCAACGCTTGTTCTGCGACCATGATACATGAATCCACCTCCAAATTTGTGGCCTCGCTGTTTTCTCTTAGAGAAGGTGCTCTTGGCAAAGATAGGACATCAGGGTTGCATTGTATGTCAGGCTGGATTCCTACTTGATCGATTTCATGCAGCGCTGGAGATAGATACTTTGCAACTGTGATAAACAGAGCAGAGCCATCATCCAGCTCAGTCACACTCTGTGCAACAGAACAGGATCGTGAAGCATACCGAAATAAAGCATTTTACAGAAAACAATAGCACAAGTGTTGTGTGAAGTTAGTCTTGCCTGAATTTTTCCTTTACCAAAGGTTCTATGGCCAACCAGAATAGCTCGTCCATTGTCATGTAATGCCCCTGCCAAGATTTCACTTGCACTTGCACTTCCTTCATTGACCTGCATTAACAAATGTAAACAGAGAACATGCATCAGATAAATGGAAAAAAGGAGAAAAATGAAAGCAATATTGAAACATTTGTAGTCCAGTAGGAAGTAAAAAAGAAAATCTATACCAATTATGTTTATTCTTGAGAGAGAAAAAATAAAACGTAATCATTTAAAGATCACTATGCAAATAGAATATAATCTTTGGGGGCATTGAAACACTAAACTTCATCATATGTAGGTTCAAGGACAATTCACTAAGAGTGATAATGGGCTTAGGCCTTAGGGTTTTGTTATGTTTCCAAAGACTACAACATGGCTACAAAATACCATATATCCTTCAGACATGGAAGTAATCACATACATATCAAGCATGGCAGTATTAGTACTGTGGTTCTTTTTGACAAGTTTTGTACCCATACATGATAGAGGATCATGTAGTAATGAATGCAGTGATGGAAACTCACAAGCACAACAAGAGGGTCATGCGTTAATGAATGCCCTTGGATCATATTTATTGGTAGCACATTCCCATCACGATCAATAGTGTTGACGAGAGTTTCATCTCCATCCAGCCAAATTTGAGCCACATCAAGACCAGCTTTTACTAAACCTCCCTGTTCAAAACAACAAGATTAATACAAGAAAAATAAAAGAAAATTATAGCAATTGAACATATGACGGCCAACTGTGACAAATATAGACTGACTGGGTTATTCCGTAGATCTAGAATATAAGACTGGACACCCACGTCCTCCATCCTTTTTACAGCATTTTCCATTTCAGCTGCTGCAGTCTGGTTTAAAAGAAAAAGGATATAATATGAATGGTCTAAAAAGATAATATGGAAGTACTTCAGCATATTATTGAGGACTAAGATAATAACATATTAGGTTCACAGAAAACAACTTCAGGGTGTTTTCAAACTCAATTTAGCGATGGACAATAAAATAAGTAAGATTAATTTCAGTTTTAGAGTAACTGGGCAACTGGTTGCAAATGGAAGCCTCAAATGCTTACACTCCTTCAATATAATCATGTCACAGGGAAATTTGTGAAATTTGAGTTATTAAATCCATACTGAGAAAAACAATTCAATTTTGTTTACTGATAACTTTTTTTAGGTGCAACATAAAAAACAAATTTTGAATATGTACGGTATTTACCTGAGAAAAGGCAGCTAACCTAACATAGCCAGTCTTGCACTCATGGCCATCGTCCGACCTATGAGAGATAATTGCAGTTGATAGAGGTGAAAGGTTGATAATTTCACGAGACAGCTGGACCTTTGGAAACAAAAGGTAGTGGATGTAATTAGGAAACACTTGATCACTGTCTTAGTAATGGTTATCTCGTGGTTAATGCAATTTTCAACAGAGTGGCTATTGCAATTTGATGAGCTCTGTAGGTACAGATCACACCTTTCAAATTACAAATAAAAATCTTAAGAAAAGAATGTTCGAACAGCAAGTTAGGCGTTTACCTCCTTTTGCCTTAAACTCCCACCCCTTTCACTGTCAGTTCCCTGGATATATAGATATGCATCAGTAAGAAAGCAAATACAAAGACAAGGAATGATCTTTCCATGCCTGAGTTGACCAATTAAATAAAGGGTATTTGGGATATGATATAATATAGTAATCCCTCCGTGCCAAATTATAAGTCATTTTAACTTTCTTGGAGAGTCAAGCATCTCAAGTTTGACCAAAATTATAGAGAGAGTTGCAAGATTTGTGACATCAAATGGGTATACTGTAAAAATATAATTAATGGGCAATCTAATGATACTTATTTGGTATCATAAATGTTATTAGTTTGTTAAATAAATTTGGTGAAACTTGAAATTGTTTTGTTCTCCAAGGAAGTTGAAATGGTTATGTTGCACACGGTTCAACCCAAAAGCTTAAGTGATTAGGAAGAGGTGGGCAATGCACTTGTACACATGTCAATGATTTGGATGGAGGGAAACCTAGAATGCCAGGCTTTGGTGGACCAAAGCACCACAATGTTTTTTGAGTTCTATAAACCAAAACATTGGACATCTATTGTCAGAGTCTGAAAGTTTTTTGTGCTTCACAACCAGCAAAAGAGATTTAACTGAAGCTAAGGATATACTAAAAAGATCAAGGTAAGGAAGTACATCTAACAACTTCACTTTCACTGTTGTTCCTACGCGGCCTCTAAGCCTCTGAGCCGCAGCCTCTCCATCCAAACCAGAAACACTTTTGCCTGCAGAATGAGAAGATATCTTCATCAACAATAAACCTCCTGTCCTCCTGGGAATGAGGCTAGTTATGTAACAACTTGGCTGCACAATCGCAGGGAAAAATTGATAATGCATAATCAGCATAGCATGAATCACAGTTTTGGCTCCCAATTGTGACAAGCAATTTATATTATTTGTTCAAATCATCGCTCAAACATTATCTGCCAGCTGTGAATGTCCAACCAAAAGGGGCAAAATGTAAAAGTACAAAGAAGACATTACAGCTAATTATCAAACATCCCATCACCTGTAAATAAGTTATGCAGTATTAAGCTGATTTTTTATATACTTCTTTATAATTCAATGTTGACAAAAAAGGATAAAGGCAAAACAGATGCCTCATGGACATGTGCTAATACAACACATAAAACTATGCAAGCATGCTAGATACAAACTCAATTTGTAACCCATGTAGTATGCCTTGTGTATATGAACAGTATGAAAAAGTAAATACCATCTATCTCAACTAGCTCATCGCCTTCATGTATGCCTGCTCGATCTGCTGGGCCTCCCTGAATGCAGTCCATAACAAGCTGAAACAGATTTGGAATTAGTAACTGGAACACTCACGTCCTCTTTACAAGGGGATGAACAAAAACAAACTTACCAATCGTCCAGAGCTTGGCTCCTTGTTTATGAACACCCCAACCCCTTGCACATTCCCATCACTTCCTATCCTAAAACTCTGATACTCCTGTATGTGAACAATCATTCATAGACTTGTCACAACTCATACTAGCTTTGTGCAGGTCAGGTAGTAACAGATGTTACACTTGAGAATATAAACCCAATCATGCATACCGCAGGGCTGATGATCCTCGTAAATGGGTCACCAAGTGTGGATAGCATCCCACTGATCTTACTGTAGGCGGCATCCGCTGATTTCAGTGGAAATATCTCTACCATGGTTTGCTGCAGTTTCTGATCCCAATCTGCACGCTTGGCAAAATAAGTACATTGAAAAATAACTTGTCCTATTTCATTTGTCTTCAGGTGGTGATTTTGGCGATGCAACAGCTGTGAGTACCAACCAAACACTAGCTCCTATTACTTGACGTCTATCAAAACTAGCAACTGAAAACACTGATTAGAGAGAACCATTACGCAAAATTGGGGTTGTACCTTGGTGGTTGAAAGTGGGATCAACAAAGGTCTCACGGATCAGCCCCCACGTCTCCACCAGCGTCTTCTGCACTCTGTTCACCTGAAAACAACCCAAACAAAGAAAATCGCCATGTAAAGTCCGTATCTTTTGGAAACACGGCGGCCGTGGATCACCGGCGGCACTGGGAACTTCAGGAACCCAACTAACCTCGCGCGCCTTGGAGACGGGGAACGCGACGGTGAGCGACTCGGCCCGGGCAGGCGGCGTCGGCAGCGGGGACACATCCCCGGAGAACCCGGTCAGTGACACCACGGCCGCGGCGGAGAGCCCCACCGCAGCCTGTCCCAGCGCCCGGCAGCCGTGATCCGGCCCGGAAGCCCGGACTGCCGCCTGCTGCGGCGTCGGAGGCTGCTCTCGGCCCAGGCCCGCAGACCGCACCCGGAGTCTCGCTCTCCCCGCAAGAACCGCCGGCCGCGGCAAGGCCTTTCGGGCCCGCGGGCGCGGAGCAAGTGTCGCGACGAGGGAGCACTCCACCATTTCCATGGACGCTACGCCGGCGGCGACGGCGAGCTAGCTTGTCCCGAGAGCGCGCGGGATACAGTACAAGTGGCCGCCGGAGACGTCCACGAGAATCTTTTGGCCGTGCCATCTCGTCAGTTGAAGTAGTAGCTGAGCTGGTGGACAGGAGGAGATACGTGTGGACGGATCTTCCCGCGCGTCCACGTCGCGGGTTCACCGTCGCACACGTATCTCCGGTCTGCCGGGTCCGAGGCGTTTGGGTGGTGGTGCGAGAGACAGATATTGTCGGTACTGTTTGTTGTTGGTGGTGGTCTACAGAACTAATGGAGGAGAAATACTCCTGCAGATAAAAAGTGCATTTTTTTTTAGATAACGGAAAAAGTTGTGGCTTCAAACCTCTTCTAAGAAACAATAAAATATCCAACTTTATTGACCAATAAAAAATCTTATTAATGGCTCTCCGTGTGAAACAAAAGGCTCCATTGCTCTAATTTCCAAATGATGGTACGCCGAAATTACAATCTTTATGGCCATCATCAGTGCACTGCAACATACCCTAGAAACAAAACCAATGTGTCCTCTAAAGAGTAACTACAAAAAAAGATTTGTTCGGTTGGTATTGAACACAAAATCATTCCAACTCAGGCAAATTGGCATATTGCCCAACAAAACAAACAGCTGCAACACCCGTCAATAACAAAGATCTATGGTTTTGACCACCTTACTTAGACCAAGAGTTAAATAGATGGTTAATACTTTGATGGGAGCTTTGAGCAGTGCGCCACAAAGAGCTTTGGCAATGTCGGATACTTTCTGACTTACTACAAAAGCTACACATTTTACTACCATTCCAATTCCTTCTAACTAAATTATATGGTTTAATTTTGAAAGGTAATTTCAGATATCAAATTTTTTGTGTAACCTTAACTCTTTTATTGACAAGGTACATAGATTTTTTTTACAACAAACACTTTTATTTCAGCAGCAAAACGCTGCTATCAGTCTGATAGACTGAATGTTGTTTACATCAGACAACACCTTTATGAGTGGGCACCGATGGACATGGGATACATAGGAGCATACAGGCTCACTGTCCGGAAGAATAGGAGAGAAGGCATGACGAGCTCATATATGAGCTGTAGCATTTTGTGTCCTGTCAATTTTGCAAATACTTGCTTGACTTCGGTCGGCTGCATTCCTGAACAATTGAGTAAAGATTTTGCTTCTCCAATCAGGTGGATGGCTCTGGTCGCTACCATTGAGGAACTGCACAAGCTGTTCACAATCGGATAGGAAGATAGTGTTGGCGTAGTTGAGGCGATCACTGATTGTTCCAGCAAGCGCCAGAGCTGCAGCCTCCGCCATGAGGACTGAGTGTATTCTTGAGGCCTGCGCCTTGATGTAGATCGTTTGCGTCGGGCGTACCTGTGGATTTACAAAGAAAATCCCAAAACCAGCTGATCTGGGAGTCTAGGTTACATGGTCAGGCATGAGGGATGCATCAGTATAGCATCTAACTATCAATCAGCGCCGGAATTTGGATGTAGTATCTGTCCATCCGATCAGTTGATCCTGCATTTGGAAACAACATACCTGATACCGTGTTGTGGTTGGCATGTGCAATGGTTGTGACCGGCAATGATGTAGTGGAAACCGCCACAGCCCCTGCCATGTTTGAGAGTGGTTGTTGGACTGTGTTGTTGTGTTCTCTGCTGTCCAGCTGCTGTAGTTGCTGTCGATTGGCATTTATGTGCTCAGCCACCGCAAGATGGACCTGCAAAGGAGTCTAATTTTTTCTCCGGAACCTTTTGTCATTCCTAGCTTTCCATAGGTACCATATGGTAATGAAAATTTTGTTCAGTAAATAGGTAGGAGTGTTAATTGTAATGAAAGCTGAAAGTGTAACCATCACTTTCCTGGGGAAGATTGTCAGTTCTAAGAGGGGGATCATGCGAGAACCAAACTGCTCTAGGGAGATGGCAGTGGAAGAAGAGGTGGGAATCATCTTCCACTGCACCACAAGTGGTGCAATGTTTGTCGATACGAGTAGAGTACCTGGCCGCTCTTTCGGCAGTGGCAAGGGCCCGTCTGATCAACCTCCAAGCGAAGGTTTTGATGATAGGTGGTAGCTCTTTACTTTTCCAAACACATTGCAGGATTTGATGTGTTGGAGGGTGAATGCTTCTTGAGCCTTGTTGTGGGAGGGTTACCAACCTTTGTGAGTTGAGAAGCCTATAAATATTTTTAGTAGTGCACTGGCCGTTTCTAGCAGGAATCCACCTTAGGACATCCATCTGATTGCTGGGCACAACCTGCAATGTCGTAATTGCTTGTACAACATGTTTATCAAAGGTGTTAGTAATAAGCCGGTGGTTCCAAGAGTGTGTGTTTGGCATCCAAAGATTTGAAACTATTGCAGGTAAGGGATCAGTAGTGACAGGTAGTAATAGATGGTCATGCATTTCTTTCCAAACCTGACACCACAGGGCAGACCAGATGGAGGTGTTGCCTGCATGAATTTGGTAAATAGAATTGGAGCATAGATCCTGTTTAACTTGCATAATTGAGGACCGAAAAATGGACCTAGGTCCAGTATTTGTGGCAGTCCAGAAAGAAGCATTGTGGAAATATTTAGCTTTGAGAATGGAAGAAAGGAAAGGATTTTTATTAGTCGCAATGTTCCAAGCTGCATGGATAATCAAACTTTTATTGACAGTATGTAAGTCGCGAATGTCAAGGCCACCATTTTCTTTGGGCTGACAGATGTCATCCCAGGACCGGAAGGCAATGGGGCTGGAGGAGTCTTCTTCTTCCTGTATTCCTGCCCACCAGAATCTGCGGATGATAGCGTTAATTTTTTTCACAAAGGATTTAGAGAAAAGAACAGTGGACATATAATAAATAGGAATGGATGCAAGGACCGATTGAATATAGGTTAGCCTCCCAGCATGATTAAGCTTATTAGCCTTAATAGTACTAAACTTTGCCATGAATTTGTTGAAGATGAAAGCATATGCCTTATTACGGTCATTGTGATTGAAGATCATAGGATGTCCTAGATGCATAGTATTGGGCAGCAGGTCGGGCACCGGGAAAATAGCTTTAATGTGATGTTTAATTTGGTTGCTGACATTCTTACTAAATAGAATGGATGACTTCTGTAGGTTAGGAAGTTGATCCGACAGGTGGCAGAATTCATAGAGGATGGACTTGATGGCTTCGGCTTCAGCAACATCGGCACGGCCACAAAGGATCAAGTCATCCACAAACATAAGAGAATGAATGGGAGGGCATCCCGGACCCAATGTGATTCCACTGAGATTCCTGTTCTGAAGAGCAGACTGCAACCGAATAGAGAGTTCATTAATAGCAATTACAAAAAGATATGGAGATAAAGGGCAACCTTGACGAAGACCACGCTGAGAGGTAAATGTGGTCGAAGGTTCACCATTTACCAGAATTGCAAAAGAAGGTGAGCTAATACAAGCATAGATGAGGTTGATAAAACTATCATTAAAACCTTGTCTAGTGAGAACAGCTCTAATAAAGCTCCACTCCAATCTGTCAAAAGACTTAGCTAGATCAATTTTAAGGATGAAAGCTTGTTGTTTCTAAGTTTTTAAATTGAACGAATGGATAATTTCCTGAGTGATGATTATGTTAGAAGAGATATGCCTATTAGCGATAAAAGCGGCCTGAGCTTGATCAATGGAATGTGGGAGGTGGTTTTTAATTCTGTTGGCCAAAGACTTAGATATAATTTTATAAATAACACTACAGAGACTGATAGGTCTAAAATCCTGTGGAACAACAGGATGATCTTTCTTAGGAATGAGCGTAATGTACGTATTATTAACATCAGTAGGTAATGAAGCAGAGGTGTAAAACTCCATTACCAGCTTATGGACGTCATGTTGGATCCAAGACCAAGCTGATTTGTAGAAGGCAGCATTGAGGCCGTCTGGACCAGGGGCGGCATTGCTTCGCATCTGTTTGATGATATCATGGATTTCATTTAGATCAGGAATAGAGTGGGTGAACCGATACCTGTCATCATCAGGAGGGTGAATGTTAGCTTATGCATCCTGCATATGTCAAGGCGAGGCAACCTGGCTAGGGAAACGATCAGGATCAGTGTTCTGGTGGCTATCAGGTTGGGTAGTAGGAGAGGCAGGAGGGATGGAGTGGCTACTGGGGTTGGGGTGCATATGAGATGCGAAGATGGACTGGAAGTAATGAACCAAAGTGGTAGAGAGTTGATCGGGTGTGGTGGATTGGGAACCATCCGAATTGGTGAGATGAGTGATCCTGTTCTTCCTATTTCTATTAACAATCGATTGGTGAAAGAAGGTGGTATTTCGATCACCAAGGATTGCCCAATTCTTTTTGGCCCTCTGCAGGTGGTAGGTCTCTTCTTTGGTGAGGAGATCTTGATGTTGTTGGGTTAGGTGCTTTTGGAGTGCAAAGTCTTGCAAATGGGGTGGCTTAGCCTGCTGTTCGAGGAGTTGGGTTTCAATGTTGGTAAGAAGGTCACAGTTTCTAGGTTTGCTTCGCCTCCACTTACGTAGGTCAGCCGCGAGATAAATGAGTTTTTGATTAAAAGGCCTGGAAGCAGATTTCCTCCAGCTTTGTTGTGCAACTTTGTGATATTCCTGTTCCATCAACCACCAGTTCTCAAAACAAAAAGGTTTATTAGTACGAAAACGAGTGGAATTAAGTACAGCAAGAATAGGAGTGTGGTCACTGTGCAGCATAGGTAGATGGTAGATTGTTGTAGCAGGAAAAGCCATACACCATTCTGCATTGCCTAAACATCGATCAAGCCTTTCATAAGTAGGATTAGTGGAAAAACGCTTATTAGTCCAAGTGTAAGCAGGTCCACTGTAACCAAGGTCAATAAAACCACATCGTTGAACATAAGCACAGAACTCATTGATATGTCTAATGTTCGCCCTAGTGGGACCTAGTTTTTCATTAACATTCATAATATTGTTCAGGTCGCCCATGCAAAGCATTGGCAGGTTGCTGTTCTGTTCCACAAAATTAAGCACTTGGTCCCATATACTACTAGTGGTATGGTGATGAGGGTCTCCATAGACGCAGAGTAAGCCATACTGCTGTAAACTAACTTTATTCATGCAT
>JAKNSH010482731.1:0-15333 GCA_027790015.1 Cymbopogon flexuosus
GAGAACATGCAGCAGGGCCTTACTTGTTTTGCTAACTATAAAATATTATAACTTCTAAACTAAAAAAACTAAATTAAATTCTGATTACATTATTAAATTCGTTTTAATAAATCTTTTAAAACTAGATCTTACATGGATATATTTACATAAAGTAATAAGTAGACTCTATAATAGATAGAGTATGATATAAAAATTGATGAATGCAGAAGAATTGAGTATAAAATAGTGAATCTTGATGATCAGACGTATGAAACGAATATAGAGCTCCGTGAAAAGTGCGGATAGTCTTAGCTTGAGACGGATGCGTGAGCACGTTCACCGTGTAGTAGCGTTTGGGCCTTGGGGGCACGCAGATGCAGATGCAGCGCACAGGTCACCTGGACCGAACACACAAGTGGTGAGTCTGGTGACAGTGAGGATGGGGTGGAAAGCGACGTTGGGTTGGCTCCCCATCGTTCCCCACCTTTTCGGCTCTCGCCGTCTCGGCGACGGCGATCCGGCGGATCACCCACGAGAGCGACGGGCCTCTCTCTCTCTCTCTCTCTACGGTGCGGTCCACTCCACGGCCCACCATGGGAATGGGAGGCGGGAGCCCAGCAGAGGCAACTGTCCGTGGTCAGACTCGACGGCTGTTCCGCTGCTCGCTCCCGTCCGACGGTGACCGACCCACCGGTGACGCTCCAGGTTGCTGCCCCTACCATTAATTAACAATTAATTTAATGCACGTCCATGCGCTGGCCCTGCTCGGCCTCCTGTCGCCGTCCCGTTCGCCCACGTCGCGCGACGCTTCAAGGGGGGGACCATGCAACTTGTCCAACAAAAAAAAAAAGGAGGGACCAAGAGCAAGCGCAAGTGGCGGGCCGGGGCGGCGGCTGTTGCAGGCCGGCAGCTGCGGCGGACGTGGCAGGTCGCGGAGTCGACACGACACGGGATCCTCTTTAGTACGGAGCACACTATTTTATTTGCTTCTTTTGTTTTTTTTTCCCTTTCTTTCAAAATTCGTTCGTTCATTCATCCCTCGGATGCCGCGTGGGCCCGGCCTGCCCTGCCTAGTTGCCCCCGCCACTTGTGTGGCGTGTGGGAGGCCCATCACGTGCCACGTCCTCCCCTGCCCCGCACCTGTACCTACCTGCAGTGCAGCGGCGCTCGTGGTTGGCGGTGGTCCCACGAAACGGCAACACGTGTCGGCGCGGTCCTTCCCGACACGCGGTCGCCTCCCGCTCCACGCGCCACTTGCCCGCCCCACCAAACACGCTGCCGCTCGCTAATCGGCAATTAGAGACCGACGCCTAATAATCATCACCGTACCAATAGTACTAGCAATTAGCAACGGCTGCACCACCACGCCGACCGGACCGACCGATCCAGCGCCAGCAGCAGGCAAGAAACACAGGCCTTCCCTTTGGCTGCTGGCCTGCCAACCCCAATCATCGAGGTGGAGGTGGAGGTGCAGGCGGTGGCGGAGCGGACGGAGTGGGGGCAAATCGGATTAGACGGCCACGTCCCTCCCCTCCCTCCTACAGCTGCTGCAGGGCAGGGACGCACGGAGATCTGATTGCTTGCTCTCTCTTTTATCTTCTCGCCTCGCCTCCTCACCCCTTCCAATCTGCTGCTGTCTCTCGCCATATCTAATCTTTCTTCCTTCCTTCCCCCAATTGCCCGCGGTGGCGGGCGGCCATTGCCTCGCTCGCGTCGCTCCTAGGAAGGTTCGTCCGTCCGCGTACGTGCCCTTTGCTCCCGACATCTTGCTGTTCCCCATTCGGCCGTCGGTCGTTGCTCGCCTCTCCACCACCATGGATTCTTAACCAATTCCTTCCTTCGGTCTCCCCCAAGCTTCTTGCTTGCTTGCTCGCTTCCTGCCTGCCTGCGCACAGGCTAGCTAATAGCTATCGATTGGCGTGGGGAGGCCGTCAGGGCGATGGCGTCCAGGGACTTCCTGCGCGTCTTCGGCACCGGCGCCGGCGGCGAGGGGTCGGCCTCGCCGAAGGACGCCTCCGCGGGCGCCGGCCAGCCCAAAGACGACGTCGAGCTCAGCCTCGGCCTCTCGCTGGGCGGCCGCTTCGGCACGGACGCCGCCAAGCGCCCGCGCCTGGCGCGGTCCTCCTCCATCGCCTCCGTCTGCTCCGTCTCCTCGCTCGTCGGCGACGGGGACGGGGACAACGACGCGGACGCGGACCCGACCCCCGCCGCGCCGCTGCCGCTGCTGCGGACCACCTCGCTGCCCACCGAGACCGAGGAGGAGCGCTGGCGCCGGCGCGAGATGCAGAGCCGCCGTCGGCTCGAGGCGCGCCGGAAGCGCGTCGAGCGGCGTAACTCCATGGGCTCCCCTTCGGTCCCCGCCGGCCCTAAGCCCGCGGCTGCCGCTGACGCGCCCGCCGTCAGGAGGTCCAACGCATCGCAGGGGAGCAACTCTGTAAGCACCACGGAGCAAGGTATACATACATACATACATACATATATACACGAATGGATCGAATCAAATCAATTGTTTACTTATGTTTGCTGCTTGATGGGATGCATGCTTGTTTTCGAAAATTACGACTTGCTATGCATTAGTCAGCAACTTAGTATTCGTGCCCGTGCACCAGATTTGGGAAGGAGAGCACGGTTGACTTTAGAATTTCCCGTGGCGTGCCACATACGTGCTCCAGCCATTGTCCAGGTGTAGCTACTGAGTAGCCACCCCAAAATCCAACTCCAGCCAACTGCATGCTTGTTTGGTCTATTGCGCATATCCAGGATTTGATCACACGTCAACTGCATTAAGGATAACTAACTACGCTCACAGTTTGTTTTTGTCTGGATCATAATTGTAAGATGTGTCAACAGGTTATGCTAACTTTGTAATTTTGCTCTACTAGGTTGTCACTTTCTAATATGACTGCAGGATGTAAAATTGCCTGCACAGAACAAATCATAGCAAGGCATCACTGTGGCTGGCCATTGCTTCAAACATTTCACCCCACAAGCTGTAGTTGTATTGGCAAGGAAAGATTTTGAGCTACTGCATTTCTTAAAAAAATCTAGATTTGCGCTAATTTTTTTTTTTAGGGTTCATCAATGTGCCCTATACATTAGTGCTTACAGCCACAGGTCCAGATCCCAGCAACTGCAATTTTGGCATCTTTACTTTTGATATTCTGGGGTTAGCCCCTCAAGTCTCTGAAGCCTATAGGAATAACTAACTTTGCCATTTTTGGACTCGGTCAATATCATCTGAACAGTACAACCCAGTGCCATATAATGACACTATAATGAGATAGTAAGATGGAAAGTTGTGTGTACTGAACCAACCATAGGGAAATGCAGGACAGGTTCATTTGAAAACAATGCATGCCACAGGCTCTTTTCTCAAATTTTAAGCACTCTTTTCTCAAATCCAAGCATGGACAAAAGATCTAGACGACATGTTTATGAGCTGCTCTCATGATCTCGTCTTAGGTATACAGTCATGGATGATTTGCATGTAGGTTTAATCAGAAGTTGAGCTAAATCCATTTGGGAAAAAAATCCAAATATGATACACATGTTCTGGTTTTCATTGACCTTCACTATTCAGGGTTCACCAGCCTCTCCACAACTTTATTAGGCTTTCAGTGACCATAGATTGTCCATTGCAACTCAGGGCGTGAGCAGATCTTATAGTTTATGTATGTCACGCTACACCAAGTATCACTAACTGTGTCTCAGTTTCAAGTTTGGTGCAAACTGCAAATTAAAAGTTCAGATGAACTGGAAGTTGTGTTGTTCTGCTACATTAGGTGAGCTTACAGGAAAACTTACCTTGCACTTATCCAACTGGTGAACAAAAAGTAAAACAAGTACATCAGAAAAGGAGAATATTTTTGTATGTGATGAATTCAGTATTTGGGATTGTGCCGTTATGAATAAAAATGTAGACAAAAAAAAAGCCCTGGTCAAAGCTCATGGACTCACGGCAAGTTCATAACAAGCTTACACAACTTGCCAAGGTTAGGTGAACTCTCACTGCTTGGCTATCTGACATTCATTCCCTTTCAAGTTTCAAGACTGTCTCTTTCCCTCTTCAACTCCTCAACTTGCAGCTGAATCCTGGGACTTCAGTTGCTAGTTAGCTATGTCCGAGCTTATCTTGACAAGGGGCGTTTCAATTTTAATTAATTTCCCACTGTGAATTGGTTCAACAATTATTGCATACCATATCGGAAGTGATGCTTAACTTTAGGTTGATAGGCACTGTTTATCGAATCATGCGAAGCTAATACACATGCAATTCAAAACTTCTATGTGCTTGCACTTGCAAACTGCTTATCAAAAGTTCCATTCTTTTGAACCATTGACCTCTTAATCTTTTCTGAAGTTTCCCTGAAGTTTCTTGTTGAAGTAGACCATGATGTTTGATTGACATTCCAATCTATGGTTAGTACTTCCCAAATAGTTTTGCATTATCTTTTTGATGATCGTGCTGTTGGGAAAAGGAGAACAAACTGTTCACTCCAGTTTCTGCTTGCATTTTCTACCTATCAAATAATCTCTCCAGTTTCTGCTTTCTTGTTCTTCCATCAAATAATCTCAAAATATTTGCTGTTATATATTCCCAGGTATTGGTGGAAGTGCAATTAACCAGTCCACAGATGCGAGGAGTCCATCAACCTCTGATAACACAAATCAAAATAGCATGCTTCCTCCGACCAAAGCGGCTGAGAAGCCATTAAATGGCACTGCCACAGAGCAGCCTCGCCTGAGGACACTTGGGTCCCTCACGACACGGACAAGCAGTACCAGTGACATCAGGAAGCTCATGATGGAGGACATGCCAATGGTCTCATCCAAGGTAGAAGGGCCTAACGCCAGGAGGATTGATGGCTTCCTATACAGGTACAAGAAAGGCGAGGATGTGAGGATAGTATGTGTCTGCCATGGTAGCTTCCTCACTCCTGCAGAGTTTGTTAAGCACGCTGGCGGCGGTGATGTGTCGAATCCGCTTCGGCATATCGTCGTCAACCCTGCGCCATTCTCGTGAGGAGAGGGTTCGGCTGGTGCTGGTATCTACTGTGCTGTAACATGTAGGCTCCTTTTTTCGGGGAGTTCAACGGAAGTTCTGTATTTTACATAAAGCGAGCGTGACAGAAAATTGAAGAGAAATATCTTCTGCAAATGTTATAGGCTTTTTCTACAAATTGACAAGGATTCAGTTGCTGGAATAGGTGAGCCAAGTCTGGCACCTTGGAGGACAAGTGCAGGCCTAAATCGTCCATATTCACTTTCTTTTTTGCGAACTTACTGTTTCCTTTCAAATGTGGCTAGGTAGGTTTCCTCGCAAGCTTGTGACCGTTGCACTGTAGTTTTTTTAAAATTATAGTTTGCAGGAGCACTTACATAACATTATTTATTTATTTAAGAAGAGAAAGTTCGATACATGGTTTTATTACATAGAAAGCCAAAGAACACTAGCTAACATGTGCTCAAAAGAAAAAAAGAACACTAGCTAATGTAACAGATGCAAAGGATGCCCACAAGGTATTCTCCTACCATTTCCTCTGTAGAGCGCCATTTCTTGTTAATGTAACAGATGTAACAGAACGCGAGCTCGGAGTGGCGGGCAGGCGACCACCGCACGACGGCAGGCGCGCACGCGAGCTCAGAGCGGCAGGCGGGCGGGCGAGCTCGGCGCGCGGGCTTCTCCTCGGCGCGCGCCTTCGGCTCTGCGGCGGAGGCGGGCCGGCAAGCGCTCCCCGGCGAGGGCGCAAGGCCTGGAGCTCCGACGGCCCCGGGCGTGAGGCCTTCTCCTTCTCCCTCTCCGGCGCACATGCAGGCCACCTCCCGGCGCGGCTCCGACGGCAAGGCTCTCTAGAGACAGCCTTCTCCTTCTCCTTCTCCCTCTCTAGCATCTGCGCCTTCTCTGCTCTCCCCCGTGCTCCTCCCCGGCGCGAGCCCCACACGCGCTTACCGCTCGGACGGTACCAACGCCAGATTTACTGTCCGCGTGCCCGGCCTGGACAATAGCATCTATTATACAGGCCACCGCGTGGGTTTTTCTACCTGTATATTGTTTTTCTACCTGTATATTCGTTTACAGGTGCTGGAGCCTGGATAGAAGTGCCGGTGCGGGTAGTCTAAATATGCTTCCACTGACGAGTTAACCTTACCATCAAAGATTCTTATCTCCTAGAAAGCTCGAAAAACTGTTGCACTGTGGCTCTGTTTGGACAGCTTCTGAGCTAGGGGAGTTTCGAGCCGATAAAAGTTACAAAAGCTAGCTTTGTACTAAAAGCAGAGAAGGTACAACTTCTAAAGTTTTTCAGATGCTTTTGAAAAAAACTGCAGCTCACCAAATTATGCCTGAACTATTTCCCAAATCACGAATGGAGACAAATCTTTCAGTATATATAGTACCGTGTGAAGAATCGGCGGAAAACTGCGCTATAGTAGCCATGAGAATAAGCCAAAATTTTGAGATAATTACACCCATTCACCAGTGGAGCGCAAAGATCCCCTGATCATTATAACGTCTAGCCCTAAACCCTTCCTACCTTTTTCCTCCCGGTCTTCAATTTCATGTTTTTCTTTTTCTGCTTCTTGTACTCCTTGTACATGTTTATGGACGACAATGTGTGGTTCAGCTCGGCCCTCAACCTCTCATTCTCCGAGATGCCTCTTAGCACAGAGAAATGGCTCTGCAACTTCTCTTCAAGCTCGTCTTTATCCACTGAGCAATCTGCCTTCTGAAGTAAATCTGGGCTTAGCGCAACAAACTCCTTGCCACGTCGCTTCTTTTTGAGATTCAGTGGCAATGCTTTGCTAGCTGGTTTTAATAGTTCCCTTTCCATTGACAGGTCTCTGTATGCTTCAAGAGGGTTCACATTCAAGATAGGAACAGGGTTCTGCGTGGGATTCAAGTTTGCCATACTCAAGATATTCGAAGCCATTGAGGAAACAGATATATCATAATGCTTCTCTAGGAGGCTGAGCTCCCAAAGGACTGAAGCGAGTGCACCACTCAGATATGGATCTGTAGCTTCGGGGTTGTATTTCTGGGTAAAAGAAGAGGGAACATGGATCAAATAAATATAAAGTGTCAATACCCAATTATGGAAAAAAAGAACATGAGAATATATATACCGCAACTAGGCAAGACAGAGAACCACCACCAGAATCATTTTCCAACATATTGCGGCACTTGCTATTTTTTTGTAGGAGATGCTTCAGTGTGACCAATGCTGAAATAATCATCAAACATATAAACAATTATGACATTAAACAAAAGAGGAAAGATCATGCCTGAAACTATCTAAGCTTGACCAAATTTATAGAAAAGAACAATCCTATTCTTTACATCATATAAGCTCCAATAGAAACATTATAAAATGTATTTTTATAACTTACACTTTTGATGTGGTATAATTTCAGTCAAATATGAGGTGGATTGACAAATGAAAATACACAGGACAGAGGGAGCAGTAAGTAATGAAATGTATTCAAGCAGGTTTAATACAATACTAATACTTATTGTATAACCAACACTTGAACTCAGTGCTTTTGTGAGGATATGTGCATGTGTAAGGTTTTTAGGCTTGGTTTTTCCTTAAAAAATAGGCCAATTCTACTCTACTTAATTGAAAGGCAGAGCTCCCGCCATTACATTCAAAAAAAAATAACCAACACTTGAACTAAGTAGAGAAACGTACTCCTGAGTGACAAATGCTCCGTGCAATCATTGCATCCTTATTACTATTATCATCTTGGGATATTAATATTATAGAAGTTTTGCAGGCACCAGCTCAAAAAGGATGGGACAAACAAAAATGAGACGTCCAGAACAAACCTGCTATCGCTTCTGCAGAGCCAAATGAGAGGGCAAATGTGGCCAAACGTTTAATGAAAGCAGCAGCTCTTAGCATATCCTGCTGTTTGCCTTCCCAAAGAAGTGTCTTCAAAGCATCAGCCAATACCTCGCCGTGATCCCTGGATGTAACAGAAAGGTATTTTCATGGTCCAAGATAGCTTAATAACGACATAGGCCAATTCAAGGAAAACGATCCCTAAAATTATCCAAAATATATTGAAAATGGCACAAATATCAAGATAGGGAGGAAAAAGTAAAGAAGACAATTATCGGCTATCGCCATGGAAATATTTAGTGTATGGCATTGTCTCTACATTAATAAAAAAAATCAGAAATAGGCATGGACATATAATACTATAATTCTTCAAGATTTAAAGCATGATAGGCATTGTCAGCATGTCCACAGCATTGAAGAAATAATTAACCAGGGATCTCAACAAGATTTAAAGCATTAATGATAGTTAGTGATAAAACTTTGCTATCTGCCAAGAGTACGTTTGTTTGAAAAGAATAATACAATAGCATAGCAGGTTATCTTGAACTGTTCAGCAGATGGTAACTATCGATTAAAAAAAAGGCAGAGAGAGTTCTTCGTTGCAACTATCAACAAGAGCAAGGAGTCAAACCTGTCAGGCCGATACTCCAGTATGAGGTTATAAAGCTGCACAAAGAAATCCTGTAGATCAACATTCAATGCCTCAAGGTTGCTCCTCCAGACTTTAAACGCAACTATGCAGCACTGCAGACGTTCTGAGACAGACAGTGCATTATCATTGGGAATTTTATCTTGTCGGTCGCTATACCCAGAAAGCTTCTTTAGGCAAGATATAAGTTCACCCATGAAGTCTAAATCAATTAAATGTGAAAATTTTCCTAAGCCCTCCAAGCATGGAGTGAGCAGTGGGTGTGAGCCACCAGGGTGGACATTATTCACCTTGGTCCTGGAATTTTTAACGATACAATGACTGTCAGATGGTAACTTAATTCCTAAATGAAGTAAAATTTCATGCCATTAAATCAACATGTCAAATCCAAAACAAAAGGCCGATCATATAATTCCACAAAGAAGGAATTATTTGTTATGATACAGCTAAAGAAATGAAACACAGACCTTGAATTTGAAGTGGTCACAGTATGCTTCAGAATGCGAAAGTAAGTCTCAAACAGAGCAGAAAGTGTTTCTTTTTGTATCCTTTTTCTCTCTTTCGGATCAAGAGTGAAGGAAACTGCTCTAAGATCTGCATCAACCTGAAAAAGGAATACAATGGAAATGAGTATGAATTCAAAAGACCTTCCAATAAATAATGTCTTATCTGATGTTTTCTCTAAAAAATGTCTTATCTGATGTTACCTCCTCTCTAGCTTTTGAGATCAGTTCCTGTCTGGTTTTCTTCTTATCATTAACTGGCAATTGCTTCGAAACCTCCTGATTTTTTTGCCAACGTTTATTTTTCTTTGGTTTCACCTTTTCCTCTTCAGTCTCATCTTTTCCAATATCTTCATCAAATCTCAAATACAGGAAGACCTAATATAAACATCCCATTACATAGTAAGCAATGATAGAATATTGATCCATGCTCAGTTTCTTTTTTATCTTCATGAAAAAGCTACGAAATGAACATTAAATACATATGACAAATAAGACAGGCGATAATCAGCATACATCAATGCTATCAGGATGGAGCTGGCAATCATTGAGCTTCACATGATCTGCAATCAACCTAACTGCTTCTATTGTTGCCTCGCCACGATGTTTTCCTTCATTTATAAATAATGATCTTATTGCTTCACAACACATTTTCCTACAAAAGGAAAATTAGGTATATGTGAACTACTTCAGTAACCCTATGGACTACAAAACTGCGCTGAAGTAAAAATATCATACATTATCCCATGAAATACTCCTTGTTTTATTAATTACAAAGAGAATGCTGTCAAGGAGTAACAACAAATACCACAACTCATGCTATTGGGTATGGTTTATTTTCTCACATAAATGATTCGTACCCCCTATCCTTTTCAGTTCAAGGAAAAAGAAGGAACAAAAACAATTTAGACCACTGTAAGATGAATTAATAAAGTTATTCTGCTACCCCCATGGTGTATCTAATCAATCAAAAACGAAGGATGATGGTTTGACACAGCAATATTTTGTTTATAAAGTACTCAGCTACATTATTTTAAACAATTTCAGATCAGCCAAGGACTTGAAACACAAAAAGACTTTTTACCTTACTACATCGTCCGAGGAGCTTAAATTTTTTACCACACTAGCCAATAGGTTTTCACGGAAGTTAAAATGTGGGGCAGTATCTAATAAAGCACACATGCAACGAACGGCCACTGTATAAAAGTGGGACTGCTTCTCCAACGATACCAGTTTCTGTAGGTATGCCTGAAAATTCACAAAAGAAAACCAACTCAGACATCAGAATTTTGGAATTTATCCAGAGAACCAAAACTGAAGATGAACTCCAAATCAGTAGGTAAATAATATCTAATTAGCATAGTTCATGACCAGGCAAACTTCACTATGCATGAAGGAGACCCAGACCTTGTAGCAGCGAATAAGTGTGTACTCATAATATCTTGTCTTCTTCACTTCCTTTGAAACTTCTACTGCTAGCTCCTTTTCTGTCAGCTGCCTAATCCGGTAACTGCAGTATGCATAAAAAACATGTGTAGGTAATTTGGGAAGAAACAAATCCAGCCAAGGTATGTAATAAAAATTAATTGTAACATACCTCGGAATGATGTCCTTAAACACAGCAAGCAAGGACATTAGACCAAGTTTAACCACCTTTTGGTCTTTGTCATTGCTTATACTTAACATATCATTCAGAGATCTAATGTTTGACTCAGGATCTTCAAGCATAGCCATCCCCAGTTCAGCAAGTTGAGCCTTCTTTTTTTCGAATAATTCCTCAGCTGAAAGTTCCTCCTTCACTTCCTCCTGTCACGAATAGTAAAAAGGTATGTGAGGGAATTAATTTTGATTTGAAAATGTATAGATTATGGTAAAACAGTACAACACTCCCAGCCCAAAACTTCTGTATTTTGTTAGATTAACCCAACCTTTGATATACACAGCGATACTTAATTTGGCTCCAAATCTTCTGCTTTATTCAGCCTATAGTATTTTTATGTTGACGTTTATTTTACAAATGATTTTTATGCCAACATCAAGTGAGTTACTGAGCCATCAAATTGAGATATATACAAGCCACTTTCAATATCTTCCTTGAGGTTCACTATGCCTAATATACTTACATATTTACTAATAAACATAGCAAATTCATTTACAGTCATGCTTCATGACACTATTATCATCAGATATATCCTTAGTCTAAAGAAAGGAGCCAAGAAACTGGCACATTTATTCTACCAACACAGCACAAGCACTAAAATGAACTAGAGCAAGTGAGCAACTAGAAGGATATTTCAAAAATGGAATCGTGACTGATGCATATTTTAAAAACAGAAACAGAAGTAGTACCAGCACATTTGAGTGTAGCTGTCCCTTTGGAACTTCAATTTGAGATTCAATATTTTTCACTTTATTATCATCTCCCTTTTTGTTTTTAGATTTTCCCTTCTGTTCATCTTTCTTAATAATTTTCTTGGCATCTGCACCATTCTCTTGAGCTTTAGTCTTAGCACTGCCAGTATTGTCTTCAGACCTTGCTTTTTTCACTGCATGTCGTGGCATACATGTTACAAAATCATGGGTAAAAAAAAAGCATCATTGTTCTTCAAAATTCAGACACCAATGTGCAAAATGTCATTTGCAGGTGACAACATGTTTTCATTAGCTTCAAGTGCATTGCAATTTACAGGACATTCCTGTTTTGCCCAAGGTTAAAAGTTGTTACAATAATCATGTTGCTGGAAATGGTTATGATTAGTCACCGGCATTGTGTACTATCTACTGGATAGAGTCACGAACGGTTTACCTCTATTGTAGACGAGCTCCCCTTGCAGGGTCTTGGTGGGGAGTGCGTCGACGGGGTCGACATCCAACTCGTCATCATCCTCACGGGGTCTCCCCGAGGACTCTGTGGCCTTCCTCTTCTGTCGCTCTTCGTAGAGGCGCTCGACCTCGCCCTCGTCGCGTCCGGCGACCCTCCCGACATACCTTCACAAACCAAATATAGAAATTCCACGCTCAATCAGGAGCAATGCGACACACCAAGGAAGGAAGTGAGTGAGGAATCGGAAAACACAGAGCGGTGCAGCGCAACGGAGCCTAGCGACACCAACCTGTCGATGGACTCCTTGTCGAAGCGGCGGAAGGGAGTCACGTTGCTGCTGTCGGCGCCATAGAACGCGATGTCTTCGTCGCTGAGATCCACCTCATCGTCGTCGATCTCCGGCGGCAGCTCCGGCGGGAGAATGACCTTGTTCTTGTCCTTCCTCTTGCTGCCGCTCCTCTTCCCCATCGAGACGAGACTGCCGGCGGCTCGTCCCGAATTGCAGCAGTACGGGGAAGGAGGAGAGGCGCGGCGGGGTTGGGGGTTTAGGTTAGGGTTTTGGCGCAGCGAGCAGCGTTGAGACGCGGCGGCGCCGAAGTGAGGAAGAAGAAAGCGTGCTTGGTCGGACGCTGGTTTGGGCCTGGGCCTTCTGGGCCTGGGTTCTATAAGTTATAACTGGGCCGGAAGGGCCTTGTTTTTTTTTTCGATTCTCTATACTCGAATTTTTTTTCTATACTCTACACTCGAAAATTTTGAAACGCATAAGAATGTGAGAATTGAGATTCTTACAAATTTTTATCGATATATTAATATATTAATAATAATCCAATTATATAATATAAGCAGAAACAAATAGGGCCAAAGATGAACCTGTGCTAACTGCCAACGACAGTCAAAACCAAAGTTTGGCATGTCATAAAACTTTGGCTGCTACTCTATTTCGTTTGCATTGATTTGGAGCCGCGAAATAATTGACCTGTATACAGATGACGTTGGCACTCGCTTGGAAACCATCCGCTTAAAATGTTAATTAATATCTACCACTACAAGCCCTGAAAAAGCATCACACTTCTGCTTTACCCAGCAGGCCGGAAAAAAGCTTGAAAATTTTAAACAAGGGGACACAAAGAAAGAAAACCAGCACATTTAACTGCAGCTCACATCAATGTATCCGTGGAGCTACCAATACAAGCTTTAGAATCAGATATGCCTGCTTTTACACAACTTACACCGCAGCAACCTACAATCCTCAGATTCAGCATCTCGCGATCAATATGTATAATTTATATATACAGAACGTGGCATACGATAGATATATGTCAACGGCAAGTTGCAGGCTGCAAAGAGTTTGTTAAGACTGATTTTACAGGAGCTAGTTTCAGCATCTCTGAACTAAAATCGTGAATTGTTATAGACAACTGGTGGAATCCTCCTAAATCATGGAGCTTATGTTTCCTCGCTTCGGCCATAAGGTCAGAATCAGATGGGTACAGAAAACGTAATGACTGCACATTATATGAAGACAGGTGCCACCTGCATGTAATGGAGCATCCACTTGGCCATCTCTGGATTTCACTACCTGTGTTTAACCATTTTGACCAAATGAGATGGAGGAAGACATCCACTTCACAACTTTAATATAGATATAGAATTACTACAGGTGAAATTGGGCAATGGAAAAAATTAATATTCTTCTCCACAAGGCAATGGAACTATTGGAATCAGATAACATAACAGAAGTGCAGTGGGTTGCAGACAGAGATTTAACTTCCCTCCATGCATCAGTAACCCAGACCACTAAGTTCACAAGTTCATGACATTGACAATTTTTAAATAACAAAATTACTAAATAAATAGTGCAGGGCAACAGTATTTAAAAATCTTAATATGAATCTTTTCACACACAATCTGAGTAAGGGGATGCATGAGATGCAAAACCCTCACCAGGTTTTATCATGACAGTCCTACAGAGATCAATGAATTTGAAAACTACTTGAGAGCATACTTGTAGTTATACTTTCAATTTTGTTAAAGCATCATTTTCCAATGCAGGGTAAAATAAATCAATCAGTAGACTACAACTATAGCAATTGTCACAGTTGAGAGCATCAACGATGAAGAAAGAATAATCAACAAGGCAATGGAAGCAAAGTTGCAAGAGCCAAAATTGTGTCTAAGCAGCAGCAGTATCTTTCTCAGGCAACATAATTTAAGTTTGGTCACCTTTACCCCATGCCCGGGGAAAACAGATCATGTAGTGGTTGAACCATATTGCCAAGGATAGCTCTTTCCCTTTGACCTCACAAAAAGCCCCCATAAGTAATTCTCACCATCTATCCCTGTTATCAAGGTAGAAATTAATATTTCATAATATAATTTTTTTATATGGTTTATTTTCTTGCAGAAAGGGAACAGAAAAAATTGAACTACTAACACTGAGAATCAGGGGGAAGCACTTCCGAGGAATATATCAACAACTTTATGTCATGAATATATGCCCTTAGAACATAGTTGCTGGAAGCTTCTAATAGATTAGAGTGTATCTTTCCACACCTACAGAGCAAGTGAGGAACAAAATCATTGAATATCTGAAAGCAGTTACTGACTTAGTAAAATATGTTTCAGAGTATATATGTGAGAAAATGTTGGTAACAGTGTATCAGAACCAACAGAAACCCTACCCATCAGGTTTATTAGGAAAGAAGAACACACCAATGTCTTCATGAACTGGATTAATAGTCTCAAAAGATTTTGGCCAGTCATTCATTCGAGGTAATAACTCCAACTGTAGATCAGTGGGCATCATCTTGACAATATCATGAACTTTGGATGACACTTTTGATGGAAAGTAGGCTTCAAATTCACCAAGATTTAGCTTTTCTACACCATACAAGATACGAAAGCATCCCCTAAAGCACAAACGAAAGCTAAACATTAGAAATACAACATTGTATATATATGAAATTAGGATCAGCTGCCACAACCGTAGAAAAGAAGCATTTGTCTTTTATCGAAATAAGATAGGTAAACAACATAAAAAACTCTGGGCGTCATCTAAAGGATCTCGGACGACTCAGCAAAGAACAAAAGCCAGTAAGAAAAATGTATCCTATTTGAAGAGTGCCTAACCGCATGGATAAGCTCACATTAACCCATCAATTTTGAATCCAATTGGGGATGTTTTGTAGGAGGTTTCGTGAAGAAATTGGAATGGAATAATATTGATTCATACAGAGAAAAAAGATCTCTACTGATGCAAATGCTGTACCTAGAGGATAGGGATAGAGGAAGAGGGAAAAATCATAATAATAAACTCAACAGCACAAGATTGAATGGATTGGAGTATTGTGTCAAGGAAATCAGGAAACTGCGGATGTATGACATTAGAGCCAGCAAAAAGGTTGAGGAAAAACTACATCCAATCACTAGACACATACAAGGGTGTAGCTATTGTGCATAATGACAAGGGAAAAATAGTGACTGACTACTTCTCAGTGCACTTGGGCTCCCTCTCTGTGCAACCGAGGACCTTCAACT
>JAKNSH010482792.1:0-10450 GCA_027790015.1 Cymbopogon flexuosus
CGGGTTGGCCGGCTTGTCGGGATGGCCGGTGCCAACACTGCCATCTCCATCCGGTGCCCGGGAGTCCAGATCGACCCCCAAGCCGCCGCCGGGGAAAGTGTCCCCAACCCGAGGCAACGCCCGCCCGAGTCCGCATCGCCGGAGCACCACCCGCACCGAGAAGGGGGCAGCACGGGGCAGCAGCCGGCGGATCCAAGCCTGAGATACCCAGATCGGCCCGCCACCGCCAGACCCCCTCACCGGTGTAGGTACGCTGGCCGCCGTCCGTCCATCCATAAACCGGTGGAGAGAATGGTGTCGCCGTCCGCGTCGCCTAGCCCACTGGAGTGCGAGCCAGATCGGCCGTCACCCGAGCAGGCCGCCACCTCGCAGCACCGCCGGGCGAATCGCAGGTCCGATGGAGGAGGACCGGATCGGCCACGCCTCCGCCCGGTGGCCGCCGGCCCCGCCGCCGCATACCCTAGACCGTCCGCCAGTCGATCCGGACGCGGGAGGGCCAGGTCCTGGCGCGGAGGGACCGGATCCAGTCGAGGAGGGGCCGGAACGGCCGCGCCTCTGCCCAGGGACGCCATGGACCATGGTCATATATAATATAGGGATATGTCAAACACGTGCAAAACATTGCCCACGGTTATTCAATATAGAATCAGCTATTTGCACGAGGAACCTTGCTAGATCATGTGAGTTTAGCATGCTTTGTAAAACATGTACGGCTGTGTTGCAAATTGCAGTTGTGTATGGTATGCAATATGTTTATAACGGGGATCTCTTGTTCTTCTAGCTTGTGTGTTGATCTTAGACGCGCCGTAGTATTATTCTACTTCTACATGCTAAACTGTAAACGGTCAGTCACCTAATGTTTAGCCTATTATTCGAGCAAAATATATATTTAAACTGGCAAAACGGTCAAAACAAACGGTTAAACAGAAACGGTGCACCACCATGTAGCGTTTAAATAGTGTGTAAACAGGTTAAATGACCGTATATATAGGCAAACTATGGCATGCGTGGAGACATCCCAGAGAACTCGATTAGCTAGGATAATAACAATTTGAGCAGTGCCTTTAGCTTATAGGAAGAGGGAACTAAAGCAAAGCAATGATGCCTCGACATAATCTTCCTGAAGTGATAACATTTGCAACTTCAAGATCCAAGGCATCCTACTATCCTTAACACACTCCTAAGCTAGTCTCTTGCAACCTCTCAACGGATTCACACCTAAAAATAGCAATCTCTTTCTCTCTCTCGTGCGTGCGCGCGCGGACAACGGTGGAATGTTAGGCGCATCTCGTAGCACCACCACCACCAACACGGCGTCGAGATGAGCGGTGGCGGCAACGGCGGCGACAAGGAGGCCTTCTTCCACTGCCTGGACCGCGTGCCTTCCGGCCTGCACCTCGACGCCGACTTCCCTTCCGACGATGACGATGACGACGACGATGAGGATGACGTCCGCGTCTCCTTCACCTCCGCCGCCGCGGGCGACCAGAACTTCAAGAGCTTCCGCCGGTACCAGTCGCCCGTGCTGGTGGACGACGACGACGAGGAGGAGGAGGAAGAGGAGGACGAGGACACGTCCAAGTACGACATGTGGATGTCCGACGAGCCCATGTCCATCCAGGAGCGCCGCCGCCGCCTCCACCAGGGCCTCGGGATGGCCAGCAGCCGGGACCTCGCGCTGCGCCGGCACAGCATGAAGAAACGCCCCGCCGATGTCCCGCGCACCATGTCCCGGACCGTGTCGAGGCCGAAGCCACCGCCGTCGCCGATCCCACCCACCGCCGCCAACGTGCCG
Organism: Cymbopogon flexuosus; assembly: GCA_027790015.1. Taxonomy (NCBI): domain Eukaryota; kingdom Viridiplantae; phylum Streptophyta; class Magnoliopsida; order Poales; family Poaceae; genus Cymbopogon; species Cymbopogon flexuosus. The sequence goes on from JAKNSH010482792.1 coordinate 1,796, forward strand.
AGCACTACCGCTGCGGCGTCGTCGTCGTCGCAGGCGGTGCCGGCTGCCGCGCCGCGGCCGGCGAAGGAGGCCATCACGAGGCGGCGCTCGGACAGCAACCTCGTCGTCGTGCGAGACGGCGCGTCGGTCTCGGGGACGCCACCGTCGAACAAGCCCTTGCGTCGCGTTCGTTCATTGCCGGCTCGGCACGACGCCGCCGCCCGCGACAGCGTCACGCCCGTCGCCGGGAAACCGCAAGCCGTGGCGTCACGCGAGTTGCCTGCCGTGCCGCCACCAGCAGCGGCACCGCGAGCGGATAAAAGCAGCAAAGGCGACGGTAACGAGGACAGCGAGAAGGAGAAAGTCGCCGTCGTGGCCGCCACCACCACAACCAAGGACGCCTCGTCGAGCACACAGCAGTCGGGCGTGCTGGGGCTGGACGAGATCGAGAAGTTCATCGGCAACACCCCGATCATGAAGCTCATGCGGCGAGGCACGAGCCAGCACCAGCAAGCGCCGCTGCCCGCCGGCGTGCCGCCCAAAGCCGACAAGGCGGGAAACAAGAAGAAGGGCGGCTGGCTCAAGAACATCAAGTCCGTGGCCATTGGTTTCATGGGGGACAAGGACACGAACGCCAAGTCGGCCGCCGCGTCGTCCACGGCGGCGGCCGTGCCCAAGTCGGTGTCCACCAACAACGCCTCCGCGGGGGCCGCCGCCGCGGCGGCCTCGTCGCTCAAGGTGCACCAGTCCGGCAAGTCGAGCAAGGAGCTCACCGGACTGTACATGTGCCAGGAGATCCAGGCGCACGAGGGGTCCATCTGGAGCATCAAGTTCAGCGCGGACGGGCGGCGGCTGGCAAGCGCCGGCGAGGACAGCGTGGTGCGCGTGTGGCAGGTGGTGGAGACCAGCGCCCCGCCGTGCTCGCTGGCGGCCATGGATGGCAAGTCGGGTCAGCTGGCCCCGCTGCCGGCCCCTGGTGCGGCCGACGGGCCGGCGGCGCTGGTGGCCACCATGTCCAAGAAGTCGACCAATAAGGGGAAGAGCGGCGGCGGCAGGGACGCGCTCCCCGAGCACCTAGTCGTCCCCGACAAGGTGTTCTCGCTCGCCGAGCAGCCGGCGTGCGTCCTCGAGGGCCACGAGGACGACGTGCTGGACCTCACCTGGTCCAAGTCCGATCAGGTCCATCTCTCGTGCACCAGCCATAGCCATTGCTTTGCTTTGCTGCCTGCACAGTGACAGCAGACAGAGCCTCTGATGAGCGCTTGTTCTTGCCGCAGCTGCTGTCGTCGTCGATGGACAAGACGGTGCGGCTGTGGGACACGGAGAGCAAGGCGTGCCTCAAGACGTTCGCGCACAGCGATTACGGTGAGCATGGCCATTGATGGTTGGTTGCTTCTGCCAACCAGATGATGATTCTGTCATTCTGACATGCCACACATGACAGTGACTTGCATCCAGTTCAACCCGGTGGACGACCGGTACTTCATCAGCGGGTCGCTGGACGCCAAGGTGCGGCTGTGGAGCATCCCGGACCGGCAGGTCGTCGACTGGACGGACCTCAACGAGATGGTCACCGCGGCATCCTACACACCTGACGGCCAGGTCAGGCTCATCACCACACAACTGCTCATTTTCAATTTCTCAGTTTGTCACCATTGATCATTACCAATTTAGCTCATCTTCATTTCTGAATCATTGCCGCTGATATATATCCATGAACAAATGTATTGAAGGGAGCAATCATCGGCTCGCACAAAGGGAGCTGCCGGCTGTACAAGACAGCAGGTACTCCTTGCAGAATTGCATTGTCTTCATGATCAGTAGTTGCCTGCAAATGTTGTCTGCTTTAACAATCTGTGCTGGCGCTTGATTATTGTCTCGACATTGGAACAGGCTGCAAGCTTAGCGCAGAGGCGCAGATCGATATCCAGGCCAAGAAGCGCAAGGCGCAGGCGAAGAAGATCACTGGATTCCAGGTACACTAACACAATACTACACATACATAAAGCAGCAAGATAGAATTTCTGCTTGAGTGCATGACATTGACATGTTTATGATCTTGCCATGATCCTGGGTGCAGTTTGCTCCGGGGAACCCTGCCGAAGTGCTAGTAACATCCGCCGACTCGCAGATCCGTGTTTTCGACGGCGTCACCATGGTCCAAAAGTTCAGAGGTACGAAACTAACAATGGCTCAATATCTAAAGTTCAGAGAACAATTCGCAACAAAATCCCCCCCTTTGTTTTCCAAAGGTTTCAAGAACACGAGCAGCCAGATCACGGCGGCGTACACCTCGGACGGGCGGTACGCCGTGTGCGCGAGCGAGGACTCGAACGTGTACCTGTGGCGGACCACCCGGGTGCCGCCGACGGCGGCCATCGGCATCGGCATGAAGCCCAAGACGTGGTGCACCATCCGCTCCTACGAGAACTTCTACTGCAAGGACGTGTCCGCCGCGGTCCCCTGGACGCAGTCACCGCCCCCGCCCGGCGCCGGCGACGGCGGCAGCCCCACAACCGGCGGCAGCCCGGCGTCGGGGCTGCAGGGCGCGTCCTGCAACGACGAGTCGTGCAGCGTCGCCGCCAAGCCGGACGGCGGCGACAGCGAGCCCAACAGCTCGTCGCGGCAGGGTGGCGGCGGCGGCGACAAGGGCGACACCGGCAATGCGTGGGGCCTGGTTGTGGTCACGGCGAGCTTGGGCGGGGAGATCAGGGTGTACCAGAACTTTGGGATGCCGTTCAGGATCAAAGGCCAGGGCAATCTCTTCTACTGATTTTTGGGGCACTCCAAGACTGCAATTCGTTTGCCTGTTCCTGTTGGTGACTCTTTTGTCCCATCTGTTTTTTTGTGTGTAAATGTGCAATGAAAATTGAGCATAGGACAGAGGTGCCATGGTTTGGTGTGTTGAAGATAGTGAGATGAGATTTTAACTTGTACCAAAATTAGTCAAAATCAAAATTAAAGAAAGTTTTATATTTATAATACAGAACTCAAAAGTGTATAAGTGAAATTGGAACAAAATAAAAGGAGAAAAATTTTACACATTAGCCAGGCATCCAAAGTTTGAGCCAGTAATCTTAGAACAAAGATGAAAGAATGAAAGAATATGTATTCTATACTAATTCCAGCACAACAAAGATACAAAAAGTTTTAACCGCGACGACTGTTTCACCAAATCATCAAACATCACCACCTAATAAGTCCACCAATTGAAACTCGTCGAAGCCCGGCACGTAATAATCAGTAAATGGCTCAAAATCCACCAAGTTCATGTAGATGCTAGGATCAAACATCAGCTCTGCGCTTGCCTTCCCCGCCTCGTCGGCGAGCTTTGGTTCCGCTTTTGCTGTCCCCGCCGTCGCCGTCCAAGGGATCTCTTGCGGGGGCAGTGTGGTGGTGGCCGCGGGCTCTGCGCTGCATTGGTTGTCGTCGGCGGCGGGGGCAGTATGGACCACGCAGCTCGACGGCGCGCTGTCCGAGCTCCGAGGCTGCGGCGCCGGCGAACCGTACGCCAGCCGCGGCTTCTTCTCCGTATGGGCCATCGCCTCGCCTTGCTGGGGATCAACGAGACGGAAGCTCGGCGAGGCTTCCCATGGATCAAGAACGTGCAGCAGCTTGGTCTGGCCATGTCGGGAACCAAGAAATCCCTGATGAGGCGCGGCGGCGGCGGCGGCGTGGCCATGGTGATGAGCAGGAACGCCCCACGGCAGCATGGCTTGGCCGTCGTGATGAGCGGGAACGGCTGGCGTCGGAGCCTTGGGCTGCACCCGTTGGTGTCCAAGAAAGCGCAGCAGCGGCGGAGCCCCGGGCTGACCTTTCTGTTGTCCTAGAACGCGCGGCGGCGCTGGCGGCGGCGGTAGTTGACCTTGCTGATGTCCAAGAACGCGCGGCGGCGCTGGCGGCGGCGGCAGTTGACCTTGCTGATGTCCAAGAACGCGCGGCGGCGCTGGCGGCGGCGGCGGCTGACCTTGCTGATGTCCTAGAACGCGCGGCGGCGCTGGCGGCGGCGGTAGTTGACCTTGCTGATGTCCAAGAACGCGCGGCGGCGCTGGCTGGGCTTGCGGAAATCCAAGAACGCGCGGCGGCGGCGCTGGGACTTGACCTTGCGCGGCCGCATCGAAGAATTCCGGCGACACCAGGACCCTGACCGGCTTCAATTTGCCGTTGCGGTCGAAGGCGACCATAGCGTCCCCGAGGATCTGGCGCTTCTTCTCCTTGTCCTCCTTCTCCAGGCGCGGCGAGAGGTAGATCCTGCAGAACACCACGAAGGTCTTCCCGTCGCCTCCGCCGTGCCCGTGCCCGTGGCCGTCCTCCAAGGCGGTGAACTCCTCCATGAGCCACGGCGTCTTCTCCCCCCTCTTCCGCCCATTCTTGCCGACGTAGAAGCCGAAGGAGCGCCTCCTGCCGCCGCGGGGCTGCTCGTCCTCGCCCATGCCCTCCTCGGCACCGACGACGCCCTTGGGGGTCTGCTCCGACTGCCAGCTCCCGCCGGTGGCGACGACGCGCTTCCCGCGGCCCGCCGCCGTGCCGCCGCGGCAGTGACTGAGCAGGAGCCACTTGTGGTCGAACCCGCGCGAGAAGCCCGGCTCGCGGACCAGCAGCAGCGCGCCGGGGCTGTCGCTGTAGACGTCCACGTCGCAGATGACGCGGTCCGTCGCCGGCGGCACCCCCGCCGCCCACGGCTTGACGTAGTCGCGCACGCACTCCTCCGCCGTCGGGTTGAAGTAGACCCCCGGCGGAAGCGCCCGGAATGGCGCCGCCGCCATCGCGCTCTCCGGCCCCGCCACGCCTCTACAAGGTGTTTGTAGACGGAGAGCAGAGCAATTTCGCCGGCGTGGAGTCTGTGTGTTCTGACAAGTTGGCCGTGGAAACGTAATCGTGACGGAGTTGTTTTGCTGGAGCCACGTTGCTTTGGGCAGCTTATATGGTGGGCTGTGTCCGCGTCGAGGTCGGCTGGGCTCACCTAGGCCCAGTCCAGGTCCGCCTCGGTCTCAGGCCCAAATCTGAGTCGCGTTCGGGTCCGTCTCCCAGTCCAGGTCCGCCTCTACACCAGCCCACCCATAACAAATATTTATATTTTTGGTGAAATAAACATGTTTAAGTGTCACTAATGTTTGAGTGTCGCATGTGCTAGTCACACATCATTTGTTTTATAATTTTTTTTAAGAGTACGGAAAAAGCTTTGCTGCGATTTCTATTAAACGAAGAAAGAAAAAAAAGCAAATGAAGGCATGTTTTATAATTTAAAGACTTCTATTACAACACATGTTATTATTACATTAAAAAAACTAGTCATAAATCATTGAAGCCTAGGGTGAAGAATTCTCGTGTACACGGGCCCAGCTGATTGAACAAGTGGAGACATACCCACCAAGGACGTGTCCGTGTTGCTTAGAGCATTAATACTCATTGTGTCTTGCGAAAGGGGATCATAAAAAATACTCATTTCAAATTCAGCTGGAGTTAAAAATTAGGAGGACGAATATCTAAATGACTTCTGAATGGCTAGGATAGATATGCATGAGACATGAGGTTATGGGTTGGATCCCCCACTACAAAATGTAGTTTCTGTTTTTTGTGCACAAATTAAACATTGCATTTTGTAGTTACAATAACATGCACAGAGATATTGTCCATTGCTGTACGATTACATGTGTCTCGTACAATAATCGAAAGAAAGCAAATTCACCGGTGTCCACGTCCTCCAAGTTAAAAGATCAGGGAACCTGGCTGCATGACTGCATGTGCAATTGCGCATGCTTACTGTACTACTTCCTCTGTCCCTATTTAATTGTCGCTTCGCTTTCCGAGAAACAAGTACCGGTATTTTTTATAAATAGTAAATATCGTCAATTAGTATCATAATTAGTATCATCGAAAAGATCTTTGAACCTAGTTTTTTTAAAAAAATATTTGGAGATACAAATGTTGCATATATTTTCTAAAAATTGAGTCAAACTTGTGGCACGCATCACACGGCGATAATTAAATAGGGACGGAGGGAGTAGGCACTAAAACGTGATTGATATCGTTGTCGTGTCCACTCTGTGTGTGTTGATTTGACTTGACTCGTTAGTCAAATGCCTATATAGCTCTAGCAAGATGCCCAGCCAGCCAAGTTTGGATAGCATGTAGCTGAGGCTAGCTTGCCAAGTTTGGAAAAAACACAAAAGCCTCATGTTTTTGAAGCAGAAAGAAAGGGTGGATCCAAGATGGGGCTACATGGGGGCTCATGCCCCCTTACTCGCCCTCTTCACCTATTTTATCCTTTATCTGAACTGTCTCTCTTTTACCTAACCATTTTTAATTGTTGTTAGATGAAATCTAAGGATTAAGTCTCTCATGTATACATTGTTGCTGCGTGGTTGGAGTGTTCTATCTGCACAGAGGGGCACTACACTAGTCAGTACCCACTATTTCGTGGCCCCAAACCGACTGTGGCTTATTGTGGCGCTGCAGAGGACGGGATGGGCTTCTTCCAGATTCAGGCGGCAAGGAACAATCAGATTGTTAGCCTTGCTCAGTCGACGGTCGCGGCTCTCATCACTGTCGACGCGGGGGACGTGCCTGCTCAGCTGTTGTAGTCGGAATTGGCTAGGATTATCCCAGTTCGTTGGAATTGGGAGGTGCAAGAGCTGGGGGGGGAATCTTTTGTTGTCCCTTTTCCCAGCAAGGAGGAACTGGACCGAATGGTCGCAATTGGGACTTTCACCACAAAGAACAAGGAGGGCACCATAAGTTTTGCAGAATTCATTGATGATGTTCAGCCCATCAAGGTCCTGGAGCAAGTTTGGGTCACAGTTACTAAGGTACCCCGTGCGCTTCGTTCTTCCCTCCCTCTGTGGGCTGTTGGTTCCATGATCGGGGCCACCCAGAAGGTTGACATGGTACATTTTCGGGCGACAGGGCAGGTCTCTATCCTAGTGGCGGTTTTTAATGTCAAGCTAATTCCTAAGCATGCTGATGTTTGCGTTGGTAGTGGCATTTACCGCTTATATTTTAAACCTGACGAAGCTATGCAGTTTGATGCCAATTCTCCGGAGGCAGATGATCTAAGTGATGGTGATAATGATGGGAACCTTGGCGGCGAGGATCATGAGATGGAGGAGGCGGATGCGGATCAAAACCCTCCAAACCCTCAGAACAACATTGAAAAATCTTAGGCACCTCCCCGTAACCTCAGAAACAAGCTGCTTTGGTTACAGAGGCTCTGAACATGGCCATGGACCAGTTACTGGATGAAATAAGTCTCAAAGTCATGATTGAGCAAGACGATGGGGCAACTTGCGAGAAATATTGTCCCCCTACAGAAGAAGAGATAGCAGCATACCAGGCTATTGTTAATTCTACTAACAAAACTAATCCTTCTTCTGATATTGTGTTGCCAATGATGGAGACGTCTGCTGGTGCTATTCGTGATGACACCATGGTGCTACAGGCTTCAACTGAGGTAGCAGACACCTCTGTTCAGGTGGACGTGGGGGGCTCTACATCACATACTGCCCCCCTGTGCTGGAGGATGCTCTGTCGGGCAGGGGGACTGTGGGTCCCCTTTGTCCACGACCACGCCAACGGGGGGTATCTTACAGGCGCCAGGTACCCCCCGTCTCTCCTTCACCGACGGCGGACGTCGACCCCGCCTCTCCGACGGCGGGGGTGCTCCACCGACTACACCTACCCCGGTGGCGGACGTCGACCCCGCCTATCCGACGGCGGGGGGTGCTCCACCTGCTACACCTACCCCGGTGGTGGTCGACGACCTAGGCGATGCAGGGATGGAGGCACTGGTGGCCCCGTCTTCGCCGATGACGGACGGCTCTCCCGCCCCCTCCCCGAAGGTGGGAGGAGCTGCGCCGGCCTCCCCTGCTGACACCATTGTCCAGGGCGGGTTTGGGGGCTCGCCATCAACTATTGCCCCTGCCCTCTCCGTTGGTGGGGGTGGTGGGGGGGTTCCCCTTCTGTCCCCCCCCCCCCCCCCCCCCGCTACATCCCGGGCGGCTATGATGGGGTCTCCGGCGCCAATGGATGGACTGGTGGATCCAGCACCTGTGGCTGAACTGGCGGCCATTGTTGCTCCATAGGAGGTTGCGGCTGCTATTCAGGCGGTGGCCGTCAGACAGCTGCGTCGCAGTACCAGGTCTGCGGCTATGACGGATGAGCATACCCTACACAAGTGTGAACGGTTAGTGGCGAAAAAGAACCTCGAATCATCAGGTACTTCTTTTTTAAACTTTTCAGATTCACAAGTTATTTCTAACCTTAGTAGGGTAAGCATCAACCTAGGTTCCTCGGGCGTAGCGGTTATTAAAAAATTAGAGGTTGATAGGTTGGTGCTTTGTGCTAATCATAAAAAGAAGCGGCTTGATGCAGTTCTCAGCCACGCTTGTGGGAATCTAAATGAGAATGTGTTGGATTTGGAGAATGATCAAATCATAGATCTCTCTCCTCTCCGCCGCAAGAAAAATATAACAATGCCAAAATCACTAAAAAGGGCAAACTCCCTAAAAATCCAAAGACACCTTCAAAAATTAAACTAAAATGAAAGGAATTTTCTAGAATAGCAGAGGTCTTGCTGACTTGGCTAAACATAGATTCTTGGTTGAATTAGTTAAAGAGGAGCAAATTAATTTTATTGCTATCTCTGAAACTGGAAGGGAGTCCTTTCGTGATCATGTC
>JAKNSH010482898.1:0-11460 GCA_027790015.1 Cymbopogon flexuosus
TTGCCAAGCCTTTTTTTTATATATGCTCTATGTTGGTGAGTTGGTCTAGTTAACAAACCAGAAATTATAACTTGCAAGCCTTTTTTATATGCTATATTTTTTCTACTTAAAAGATCAACTACTTATTATAAATTTGGAGGCTCTTGAAATTTGGAGGCCCTGAACAATTGCCCACTTTGCTCCTGTTGATCTACGGGCCTGCCGGGGCACGGAGTGGTTGCCACCGTGATTTCTCTCCTCTGTGCGTTTGTGGATGGGGTCGATGAAATAGAGATCACAACGCGTCTGCTCTGTGTGGAGATTTTTCCTTCGGTTATTACACATGGTTTTGCCCTTTGACGTTAGTGCAGGACTCAGTAATAGTATACATATACCTGTGTTTACACGCAATACAACAAGCTGGGTGTTTGGTCTAGTGGTATGATTCTCGCTTCGGGTGCGAGAGGTCGCGAGTTCGATTCTCGCAACACCCCGTCCTTTTTTGCATGTATATATATGTTTCCTTGTTTTTGTTTTATAATAACCACTATAATTCGAGTACTGAGAGGTCCATGTGGAAGGCCTTTATAACCACTGATAAAGCCCAGATGAGAGACCCATGCGGAGCCCAACCGAGACGCACTGTACAAACATGATACTCCCTCCGTCCCTATTTAAGTGTCGCTGTGGAATACGTGCCACAAGTTTGACTTAATTTCTAGAAAACACATGCAACATTTGTATCTTTAAATAAATTTATTAAAAACTAGATTCAAAGATCTTTCCGATGATACTAATTATGATACTAATTGATGATATTTACTATTTATAAAAATTGCCGGCAATTGTTTCTCGGGAAGCGAAGTGACACTTATTTAGGGACGGAGGGAGTACTTACACAGTTTGGTTCTAAATCACGAGACGAATTTTTGTGCCTAGTTAGTCCATAATTGGACAATATTTATCAAATACAAACGAAAGTGCTATAGGAGTTCGGAATTCAACTTTCTAACTTTTGCCCAAAGAGAACAAGGCCTACGTGCAAGACTAATCGCTAAACAATTGTGTGTCATGCTGTGCGCACTGTACGTACTAGTGTCTTTTTTAGTCTCAGTTTTGTCTCTTGTAGAGAGATTCAGATTCAGATAGTATATATATGTTCTTATCTGCGTTTCTTATAGTTGAGGTGTTATTTGTGTGCTACACTATGTATTTCATGTTGAATCTCATGTGGATCTAATGTCTTTCTTTATTTCATTCATTCATTCATGCTGAGGACTTTTTCCTTATAGGGTAACTACGTTCAAATTATCTATTGAATGACTTTGTTAAATTATCAGAAGCCCGAAAGGCCGGCTTATTAGTACCATGATAACATATCTTCACTAATTAGTTCTAAACTTCTACTCCCTCCACACGGTTTTACCAAGCGCCATCCAATTTCCAGATCCACCAATATAGGAGGCGCGCTAGGTTATCGAGAAGGTTCATTCCCTGCATGCACGAGGGATTACAGCTAAAGACCAATTACATCCCTTCATGGGCGTGGCAATTAATATATGCATGCCACGGCTCGCGCATGGTAAAACGGTGTGGAGGGAGTAATGTTCAAGGCCCATCAGTGATATTAATCTAAGATATATCATGAGATATATTTTAAGAATATGTACTTATATGGTATCATGTTCTTTTATGTAAATCCGATCATAGTTTAAATAATTCGATTCCAAATATTTTTAGAAGTTGGAGTAGTTTATTTTGGGAGGAGATATGTAAAATTGCTGCTATGGCTGCTAGCCATAAATTGGTCCATTCAATTCGGAGCTACTACTAGCTACTAGCAAGAGTTCTTTCTTTCAGCTGGGGGACCGACCTGGGGTTGCTCAAGGCACCATTTGGTTTCCCTGACAGAGACCTGCAGCACTAAACCCCCAGCAACCCAGAATAGAAACTTCTCTTAACTACAGTATGCCTAACCTCTCCTGCTCTCCACTCATGGTTTGGAGTTAGAGGTGGAGTGGTGGTACTTGTACCCTTCAACTTCAGCTAACTGCCTGCAGCTAGACTTCACTTCTTGTAGTGATAGTGATAGCAACTGCTCTCCCACACTCCCAGTTCCTCGTCCCTCTCCCAAGTGTTGCTGCTGTTGCAACTAGCAGTCCAGCACATTCTCTGTGTGTTGTGGCCTGTGGATGCTCTCTCCACTCTCCTACTAGTCTCCTCTCCCTATCATCACCATTACTGTAGTGCACATAAGAAGAAGCACCCTCCCTATCACCATTACTGTAGTGCACATAAGAAGAAGCACTTGATGGCCTAACTTAAGTTAGACATGCATGGTACAGTACAATTCATTCTATCTCGTAGCTAGCTGCGGCTGGGCAGACCTATAGAACAGGCCCTAAATAGGAAGGAGGTTCTGTAGGTGCCGATAGGGTCCGGCCGGGAAAGAGAGATACTGTAGAGAGACAAGTTTCTACAGAGCAATCATGCCCCTCTTTTCAGTCCCTTGCAGGAGGAGATCACAAGGGATCGAGCCGCCTGCGCTGCATGTGTTCTGTCTCCTGTGGGAACTGGCAAGCACAGTGACCTGCAATGCATCTCTGTCTCTCATGCCCCCACGCAGCAAAAAAAAAAAAAAAAGAGCCAAAGACTGCAACAAGCAAATACTACTGTAGAACCATACAAACACAGAAAATAATTTTAATTTGCATTGCATATACTGGTACTTCAAAAGTATCATTATACATAGAAATAATCTGAGAACGAATATCTTGTTTTGGTTGGAATCTATTGTCTCCGTCCCAAAAAAAAAATAGTACACGTATAATTCTAGATTTGATCAAAATCAAACTATATTAAATTTGACTAACAAAAATATTATCAAACACAAATTTGCATCACAAATTTGCTGACAATGATTTAAACACGATAAATATTGATACCATTGATATGTCTTGACTTTTTTTTTTGACAACAGATATGTCTTGACTTCATGCGGTGGTAGAATTGCAATACTACCTCTGCATGCTCTCCTTGACTTGACTTGTTCAGTGGTAGAATTACTGACGAGGCGTTTGCATGCAGCAGTGGACTACAGGCCTCGTTTAGATCGCGGATTTGGGGTTAGAAACAGTGTTTCAGAATTTCTGTAGTATTTCATTTGTATTTAATAAAAATTGTTTAAACTTTGACTAACTAGGCTTAAAATGTTCGTCTCAAAAAGTACAACAAAACTGTGCAATTAGTTTTTGATTTCATCTACATTTAGTACTCCATGTATTTGCCGGTATTTTGATGTGATGGAAAATTTTCTTTTTCATATTGAATTTGAGGGTAAATTTGGGAACTAAACAAAGCCTACTAGTAGTTTACTACTACTACTGTGGGTGGGACTAGCAGGGAGCACTGTATGAAATGAATGATCACTGTGCAGGGGCGGCTCATATGCTGGCTACTTGACTAGGGAACGGCAAGGTTTCTCATTGGAGGCCTTAGCTTTTTTCTGTCTGTTGCGGAACAAAAGTCCCGCATTGAAGGTCCCTTTTGGATTTGAGAAAAACAAAAAAAAGGAAAAAATATATGATTCCTGTTCCTATATACAGTAGATTTTTAGTCATTGAAGCATTTTTCGCTTTCTTTTCTTCTGTTTTTCTTGTCTTCTAGAGTACTCTACTCAAACATCATGTTTCTTATGTTTTTCCTGATCAAAACACAAACACTAAAAAAAATTCTTGTGTTTTCTACTCCTCTATTTTCTTTGCGCATTCCCATCTTATTATTATTGAACATATTCCTGTACTTTTAATCCAGCATTACGAAAGGGCCCGACAAGAGTTCAAGCACTCGTTCCCAAAATATATCAACTCGCGGTCTGAAGGTCATTGTCAAAAAAAAAAAAAAAACTCGCGGTCTGAAGACCTACGAGCGCCTACTAGAAAAATCATTGAATTCCATAAATAAAATTATTATTTGAAGATAATACTCCTATTGAGAGAGAGAGAGAGAGAGAGAGAGAGAGAGAGAGGGCTTTAGACGACTAGTAGAGGTGATCTCGTGATCAGCGCAAGCAAGAAGTCAGATTTCCACTCTGGTACCACTGTGTGAAGGCGGCTGGGCAGCTGGGCAGGGCAAGGTTCATCATTGGAGATTTGGGGGCTCCAAGTTCTCTGTCTGTTGCGCAACAAAAGCTCCATTGAAACCCCTTTTGGATTTGAGAAATAACAAAGGAAAAAATGTACCATTACTGTTCCTATAGACTAAGTTTTTTTTTTTGAAGAAATTCCCATAGACTAAGTTATTCAAGCACTGTATGTTTGTTTAAACATTTTCCTACTTAATACAATGATATTCATCAAATATTTTGCGTATTCAAGAAAAAGAGTTATTGAAGCATTAGCTGATTTCTTTTCTTCTGTTTTTCTTGTTTTCTAGTCCACTCAAACATCATGTATCTTGCGTTTTTTCTGATCCAAACACAAACTTATATTTTAAAAAAAATAATGTGTTTTCTATTCCTCTATTTGCATTAGTGCATTCATATCTTATTATTGTATTTTCCATATTCCTACATCTTTTTCAATCCAGCGTTGCAAAGGGATTAAAAGAGGTTCAAGCACTCGATCCCCAAAATAGATCAACTCGTGATCTGAAGACCTATACGAAGGTCAACTAGAAAAACATGTCGTGAGACGCACCTAGAGGTCAACAAAGCTATAGCTAGAATGTCCAAAATCTCATCGAGAGAAACGATGATTAGTAAGATACGTATGGGGTTGGAAGAGATATACCCCCTCCGTATCAGATTTAGAAGTCACTTAGGACAGCGACACGGTCTCTAAAACACAATTTTGACCTCTTGCTTTTATAAAAATATTTATGAACATTTGGGATGTATAAAATAATCTAAAAACTGCACAAATCCTAACTTGTTCTTGGATTCTACTTGGCTCAATTTGGTTATCAAGGGTGATGGCAAACAACCAGTTCATCGGCCAATTTTATTTTAAGAGTGATATTTGCAAATTTATTTAGCTTTTCAAGCGTCTTGCCATATACTTTGATTCAAATTTATAACTGCACTTTTGTTTTGGGAAGCGAAGCAGTACTAAATTAGAGCTGCATGCAAGCACAGTTGCACAGAATTCCTAGACAGAGCTGTGCCGTAGTAGTAGAGTGAGAGGCAATGAGCCACCGTACGCACGCACGCTTGGGTACTGAAAAAAGTGCGCGCTTAATTCAATGGCCGCGAATATTATGCATTTACTCCGTACCGTAATGCCGGATGCAGGCTACCGCGCGTACCTAGCTACGATGTCACCTTCACCAGTTCACCTGTCCAAGAATCAATCATGGCATTCCAACACGGGCCTTGTTTAGTTTCCCAATTCCTCACCCAAATTTCATTATGCAAAAAAAAATTCCCCATTACATCAAAATATCGACGTATGCATGGAGTACTAAATGTAGATGAAATTAAAAACTAATTGCACAGTTTTATTGTACTTTGCGAGACGAATATTTTAAGCCTAGTTAGTCAAAGTTTAGATAATTTTTGTCAAATACAAACGAAATACTACAGAAATTCTGATACAGTAATTCCAGCACCCAATTCAGGGAACTAAACAAGGCCACGGGTCGTATAAAAGCTAGTGAGTAGTATACTGTGGTAAGTATACTGTAGTACGTAGCTCGTGAGTGTACACTCCTATCTGACCTCCAAAAAAAAATATGCTTGCATTTCGTAGGAACACTAACATTAAGCAGCCAAGCCGCATGCGTGTTCTTGCTTTTCGGAAACGAAAAACTGATTTCCGAAAAACTGATGTAGAGCAACGGCTAAGCTCAATATATACGTACGTATACGTGATCGGTGCATGTACTCCAAGTATCCAACTAATGGACTCTTGAGTAGTTCATCTCAATGTTGGAACATAATAATTATTACAAGATATTAATTTTGGAAATAAATATAAATAGTGCTGCACTACACGTACGAGATCATTTCCATCGCAGAGGAAGAAGAAAAACATTCCAGTCAATTTGACAAAAACTGGTGATCAGAGATTCAGAGTCAGCAGAGCAGCAGCAGACCCTGCCACATGTTGTGATCGTTTGTCTCACATCTCTGATTCCTCACACAACGCGTACGGGCTGCCCGGTTAATTTGCCCAAAACCCAGCTCGATCGATGTGTGAACACGTCTCTTCTCGCCTTCTTCCTCCTTTTTCTAACACACGAGATCGATCACATGCAGAGAGAGCGCGCGATGAGCATTGAACAATGGAGCTGCAAGAGCAATGGATGAGCATTGAACAATGGAGCTGCAAGAGCAATGATGCACTAGCTAGTGTACACAGTGCTATACGGCATGGTTGCATTGCATTTTGCAGTGTGCACCAGCATGCAGCTGGAAGACAGACAGCCAGACAGGGGCCAAGCCGCTTGGCTAGCAATGCTAGGTGCAGTGCAAGTTGCCACAGGGGCCTTCCACACACATGCTCCTCTCTCTCTCTCTCATTCTTGCAAGAGCCTTCGTGTGTCAACTTCACTTGTCTCTCTCCAAAAGATATGGTATCCCCATGATCTGATGATCCTCCCCTCCCGGCCCCAACCTATATCTCCCTCCCCATGCACCTAGCATGCAGCTACGCGCTCTCCCTCTCTGCATGCTAGGAGCCACTAGCTTCTAGCCTCGATCTAGCTGCTATGCTATGCACCTATGCACCCCGGCCTCCATATAAACCCTCTTCCTGATGCCTCTCCCTTTTCCAAGGCAAGGCCAAAGGCAAAACCCTCCCCTCCTCCTTGCCACAAATCGGAGAGATCGATCGGCGGCAGAAGCAGCAGCAGAGGCGGTGAGAGAGGATCGGAGAGATCGGAGGAGGCATGGCGGCCAATGTGGGCGCGGGCGGCGGCGGCGGCGGAGGCATTGGCACTGCTGCTGGCAGCGGCGGCGTGGCGGTGTGCCGCCCCAGCGGCTCGCGGTGGACGCCGACGGCGGAGCAGATCAGGATACTCAGGGAGCTCTACTACGGCTGCGGCATCCGGTCGCCCAACTCGGAGCAGATCCAGCGCATCACCGCCATGCTGCGCCAGCACGGCAAGATCGAGGGCAAGAACGTCTTCTACTGGTTCCAGAACCACAAGGCCCGCGAGCGCCAGAAGCGCCGCCTCACCAACCTCGACGTCAACGTGCCCGCCGCCGCCGCCGCCGCCGACGCCAGCACCCACCTCGGCGTCCTCTCGCTGTCGTCGCCTTCATCAGGTACTAGTCTGTTACTACGCGGGCACGCGCATTAATTGGTAGTTCGTTTCGTTCGATCGACCGTATGGAAATTTGTGATTGCAATCGAACTGACCGACGTGTGCATGATGATCAGGAGCGGCGCCTGCCTCGCCCAACCTCGGCTTCTACGCCGGCAATGGCGGCGGCGCCGGCTCGACCGTGCTGATGGACACGAGTTCCGATTGGGGCGGCAGCGCTGCCATGGCCACTGAGACATGCTTCCTGCAGGTACAGTATCACATTCTTTTTCTTGGGTTCGAGAGCTTGCACACAATTTCAGTTTTTCACGTACTACCACAACAAATTATTGACACGTTCCATCCATCGATCGGTAACTGATGGTGCATGCGGTGCGCGCAGGACTACATGGGCGTGATGGGCGGCACAGGCAGCGCGGACGCCGCGTCGCCGTGGGCATGCTTCTCGTCGTCGGACCCGAGGGCGGCGGCCACGGCGTGGGCACCGACGACGGTGACGCGGGCACCGACGACGGTGACGCGGGCGCCCGAGACGCTCCCTCTCTTCCCGATCGGCGGCGACGACAACCAACCGCGGCGCCCGCGGCCGCGGCACGGGGTCCCAGTCCCAGTTCCAGCAGGCGAGGCCATCCTCAGCGGCGGCGGCAGCAGCAGCAGGTACCTGCCGTTCTGGGGTGCCGCGTCCACAACTGCCAGTGGCACTGCCAGTGCTACCACTTCCGTTGGGATCCAGCAGCAACACCAGCTGCTGCAGATGCAAGAGCAGTACTACAGCTTTTACAGCAACGCCACCACCCAGATGCCCGGCACCGGCAGCCAAGATGCATCATCAGCCGCAGCTGCAGCAGCATCCCTGGAGCTCAGCCTCAGCTCCTGGTGCTCCCCTTACCCTGCAGGGACCATGTGATCGAGAGCATTGCAGGCTGCCACTGCTCTTCACTTCACTGGAACAATTGTGCATGTCTCTGCTGTGAGTTTATGTCTCTGAATTCTCATGGAAGTAGTATTGCTGTCATTGTCCTAGCTAGGTTAGTAGTAAGAAGCATCAGGGATAGGAGTATGTAGAAGCATGTCTGATCTGAAGAAAGGCAATAGTGTTTGGAGATCTCTAGTACTATTTGGTAGCGAATTTGCAGCTGCAGCTGCACAGGCATTAACATGCATGCTTGTTGCCGGCTCGGCTCTAGCTACTGCATGCGGTGGTCCTCATTGTAAGTCCACAGTACAACAGTGTGGACTGCTGAAGTGAATTCTAGTGCACTGGTGGAGTGGTGCCGGGGGCACAGTTGTGTCAAACTTGTCCCTCCCTTTTGTGACTTCCAGAAAAAGGAATGAGGCCGCCTGCATTTCTGCTTTTCCATGCTCCTCACCTTGCCTGTTGTCTGTTGAGACTCGAGAGACTTCTCTCAGCGCTGTTGGTGTCTTGTAGTTCCAGTCCTGCATGCAAGAAGTGATGTCTCTACCACTGCTAGTTTTCTCAGTTCAGCCTTTGGCTGGGACCACTTTTAGTTGGACTTGTTGGCTAGTGTTCCATGATAGTAGTGTACTTGCACTTCGATTGAGTGATGATCACATTGCTCCCCTCGTATCTTTTGAAATGATCATGTTTGGTTACATGTAAAGTTCACATGTCTCGTTTTGGTTTCTTTCTGCCTTCACCATGCAAAACATGTGCATGCATCCAGTGTGCCATGCATTTTATTGGATTGGAGAATAGTGTCATATATATAGAGCACTTGATAAGATTCTATGAATCGAACCAAAGTAAGCCATAAGACGGTTAGACTATGAATTTCTCACATTGGAAGAAGTTATTATATTATAGATTTCTCGCTCGGACAAACATGTACAGAGATAGAGAAGAGTTCTCCAAGCCTAGCCACCGACACTGTAGATTACTTGAGCTGTTAAGAATTTTTTAGCGATTGTCATATTTTAATCCACATAACTAGTTATCAAGTGCTACAATAGATAACTTCTCATGACATATATTGAAACAAACATGTAACGTACTATCTATAACTATTATCTGAAACTACCATATTCGACATACAAGAGTACTAGAAAACTTTGACAAAAGAGTCGATATGCCCACCGTGTGAAGGCGATGCCCATTTCTACCGATGCTCAGAAATATATGAACGAGACAACATGTGTGCCGATGCTCAAGCAATAAAAGAAAATATTTTGTTGCTCCTCTTGAGTTTGGCCAAGAGAGAACGAACATGTATGGTGGAAAAAGGAGAACATTGACCTTAGTTTGTTCTTCTACCCCAGGTGCGATACCTTCAGTGCCCTGTTTCTGAACGTTTTACCCCAGGGCGATAGCTTCAGTGCCCGGTTACCCTAGGTGCGATAGATTTAGTGTTTGAACACTGAAGCTATCGAACACTGAAGCTATCGCACCTAGGACAATGACAGCAATACTACAACTCCTTCCATGGAATTTGTGTCAATATATAGAGTCGATCTTAGCGCTGATGCACTGGAAATGCAGTGGAACGAGACTTAAGTGGTAGTGGTAGCGAAACAATCCATGCAGCAGCAGTCGCGAATAATTGGGATTGGGATGAAGTAGAAAACTAATGCAGAGGCACACAACAGATAGGTAGAGGCAAGATCTGACCCGTATTAGAGGCACACAACAGATAGGTAGAGGCAAGATCTGACCCGTGTAGAGTAGGGATTTCTGAGAATAAGAGAATTTCTCATGATGTTTTCTTCTACTGTATAAAGCAACACACACGTACTGTATTTTCTATGTTGGTAGGTTGATTTTTATACATAGGGAGTTAAAAATGATGCCTCCTGGTGAATTAGTAATACGGGACTAATTATTATACCTTCACTCATGAGTTTTTAACTGTTTACCCTAAACCCTAATCTCGTATCAAAACCAAAGTTTGTTAGGAAAATGACCTTCCGTCAGTTTTGCCCCAGGACCATTTTACCCCCAGGGAACAAAATTAAAAAAAAACAGAGTTTTGTTTATTTATTGTATATAATTACGAATTTCAAGCACATAGCCCCACATATATATTTAGGGTTTAGGGTTGTAATAACCATAGTCAGCTTGTGGGCCAACAGCTTGTGGGCCAACATTATAGCTCACAAGAGAACTAGAGAACACAAGCTTACTTCAACAGTAACAATTCCATATATTAACGCCTAACACAAATAGAGAAAAAGAGTAACTGATATACAGTATTGGTTTTGTTCTTGTCCTTTTTGTAATCTATTTACTTTATTTTCCCTGCATCTAGAAAAGCTATCCGTCCTTTCACAAAAAAGGAAAACACTGACATCGTCAAAAAGTTCCCGCGGATGACTGTAACAATTCCATACAGTAATTAACGGCTTACACGACTAGAGCAGCTACTGAGTACATAACGTGAACCCCAAACATAACTTCCATGAATAATCCATATGATGATTCCAGTTAACTGATATAGTCAAGGTTTCGATCACTTTTCTGAGGTGACCACACACTACTTCCTCGAGAAAAGGATGATACTCGTGTGATGCCTTGGCACCAGCTCTGCCCCTATATATAGCTAAAAACAACTAAAAAGATCCAAATGGTATCGTCGTCACCCCGCTAATGCCCCCGCCCCCGCGCTAATCACCCCGGCCCGCGCTAAACAACCGCTGCCCACTCCCTCTATCGGGCATCTACGAAACCGCCGCCGCGCACGACGTCTTGTGCCTTTCTATCGTGCTTCTTCCCTCGATCCCTCCCGGCTGCACAACCGCTGCTTAGATCGACGTATCGGGCTTCGCTCGATCCTTGCGAGCACCATGGAAGCCACCTTGCCCTTGCTCCGCCAACGCCGCCTCATGGGTCACAGCGCCCCACAGCGAAGGCGGCGCGGTGTCCCAGCATGGAGGCGGTGCGGCATCCGTGCAGCATCCCGGCGGCGCAGACAGTCCATGCGCTCACCCTCAAGTCCTGGCGGCGCAGGCGTTAGTGCAGGAATTGAACGGGTATGGGGAGGTTGCAATGGCGGGCTGCGGCGAAGAGGAGCCAGTCCCAACTGGCGAGCACTGGATTGGGAGGTGCGGTGAGGTCGCCTCATTTTATCATATTTCTCGTGCTTTGGTTCCGATCTGTGCTTTGCCCCCACAATTTTAAAGCAGAGTCGTAAGTACTGGAGTCTGCAGGTAGGTTTGGGAGTGGGCGGCCGGAGCACTGGGGCAACGGCAACGACGAAGACA
>JAKNSH010483534.1:0-14050 GCA_027790015.1 Cymbopogon flexuosus
CGGCAAAGAGGTCCTTTGCCGACCAATTCTTTGCCGACGGTTCTTTGCCGACGGCCACGTGGAAGACCGTCGGCAAAGGCTTTGCCGACGGCTTCTGGCCGTCGGCAAAGCCCCTGAGTCCGGTAGTGGCGGGAGTATGTACCACGTAGATGCGTCCATTTCTCTCACTCAATGCATAGGCGTCGGCACATGGCAGGTCGCATGCTTTAGGGCCTGTGTTAATATCAAAACTAATCACTAGCTAGTTAAAAAATTAGTCTAAATTAGTTAGCACTAGTGTATCCAAACAGAAAGGTTAATACATGAGCTATTTTTTTTCACGCAAGGCTTTGTTTAGATATTTTAGTGTTAAGAAACCATATTATCAAGAAACTATAGTTTAGAACCATTGATGCGCAAAACCGTTGTTCAGAAAAAGAGGTTCAGGGTGGAGTTTCAACAATGCCATGATATTCAAAAACACAAAGTTTGTTGCAACCAAGCACTTCATGGCAATCTAAAACCAAAGCATTTCAAAAACCATGATATTTTTCTGAAACTCCAAAAATACGTGGTATCCAAACAGGGTCTAAGCCTTTAACTGTTATCCAACAAGCTAGCCAATCTTATTTGTTTGAGGTTTGAGCTAATTAATTTTAGCACAACTAGTAACTACCTGATCCATCGATTTGGCGTTGTGACGACGAAAGGAACCTATGTTTTTTTTTAGAAACGAAATTGTACTGTTGTTAAGAAAAAGAATTGGCATTAGCAGCCGGCTGATTGTACTCCTGTCATTTATCAAAGAAAACTCGGTGTTGCTGAAAAAAAGTGCGCCTGGCCTGCGACGACAGGGTCGGTCAGCCCAATAGGTAAAAAAAATGAAATCCCTCCGGGCAGCCCACCAGGTCCAGACCACATCTCCCTGACGGCCCACTAGCTCCTATGCGGCGTCACGGGCCTCGACGTGCGCCCCCAGCCGGCAGACGCGGTCAATTTGCGGCTGGCGGCTGCGCCTCTCGTCCCCGTCCCCGCGTCGAACGGTACCGGTCGGAGTAACCGAAGGAGGGGGAGAGGAGACAGAGGCCTCGTTGACTGTTTCGCTCGCCTGTCGCCTCGCCTCCCCCTCCTCCCCGTCCGCTCCGCCCCCGTGCTTTTCCCCTTTGCTCGCTCGTGGACCCCCGACTCCGATTCCCGGCGGCGCACTCGCGCCAGCAAGCTCGAATCCGGCCGCCGACGCCGCCCCACGGCGCTCAGGTAACCGTTCTACCCTCTCGGTTCCTCGAAATACTTGTCGGATCCCTTCCACCACGCGGAGTTCGTCATGGAACCGTCCGTTCGATTCTGGGAGCTATGATTCGCGCCCTCTCCCTAGACGAGTAGATCCGGATTAGCTTGCGAGGACGAAAATTCTGGCAGTTCGACTGCTTCCGCTGTTGCTAGTCGCTCGGGGGAACGGAGGCGCAGCCCTCCGTCGTCTGCCTGCCCCCGCGGCACGGCCGCACGAGGGCGCCCCTGATTGTGCAAATCAAACAGTGACTTCGAGTCCTCTGCGCTGCTCGTGCAGAGCCTATCTTATCTCTAGCTTTACCATCTCTTTGCTTGGTAAAGCTGGCTGCTCTAAAAGTCTAAAGTAGGACTCTATATTTAGGGTGTTACTGACTTGCTGTCATGCAAATGGAAATGCAATGTTTCCTAAACTGGCTAGTTTGCTTGTATGATGCCTACGGGAAATGACAGTGTTTCCTAAGCTGGCTAGTACTTGCCATTTCTGTATGCCCATGCTTTATTTGTCATTTCTGTATGCCCATGCTTTATTTGTGACGCGTGCTACTGTTTCTTTTGTGGGTATTGATTATGTCTTGTTGGTCAATTGTACCAGGATCAGGGTGTTTCTGGCGTGCAGGGGTGGGCGGCTGGCTTCTAAGAACATGTAACAGGGGTTGATATGAATATAGGTTCCTTGAGTAGTGGGTTCATTATCAGTTTGGAACTCCTTGGAGCCACTGAGGATTTCTCGCGCCCTTTGTCATTACTATTTAGCTCTCCACACCTCCATTGAGTTAGAGGTATGCTGCTGTACTGATTTTCTTTGACAAGATTTCACCAACCGTGTAGTTTTGAAATATCTGCAATATTTATAAAATGTAGCTTTTTTTTTGGAAATAGAAAATGTGGCTTTTGAATGATTGGTTTAGGGTATGTATCCCTAATTCTTGTAGGATGAGTTGTGGTGCAAATGTAAGTTCGATGTGATGAGTTTATTTTTGTGGCAATACATTGCTATTCAAGGTGTAAGGAGTAGGACCTCTTTTGGAAAGAAATGTAGGTGATTCAAATCTATCAATATTTAGTTATTATTATTTTCTTGTCCAATAGCCTTTGGTAGATGGGGGCAGATGTTTCCTGTTAATATGTATATCTGCATAAAGCTTTTAAGTGAAAACACCCTTCTCTTACTGCTTGATTAACTCATTTATGGAGTGCTTTTGTTGAGAGTATCTATGATGCATTCTGCCATCATGTGATCCTGGAAATTTGCATAGCATATCTATCATATGTTCATGAATTGTCAGCTCTAATTAAAAAATGTAAATAAACGAAAATCTCATTGTTCTAACTTATGATAATGTCTTTATTTGAAATATTAGTACTTAAAATTTTAGGTTATATCTACTTTTTGTGTATTAGCAACTTGCTGATTATTCACTTCATTCTCCCAATGTATTGAACTATACTATTTCAATTCCCTTGATATGTAGTCATGTATTTTATTCACTTCTGTGTTCGATATCCTTTTGGGTAATTCTAACTATTTAATTGTCATGTCTGTTTGAAATTTCCAGCATTTTCATTGTATTTTCAGCTTTGGCGATGATGTTCGACAGTGCTCAAAATACTCCATATGGACACAGAGACTTTATTAGGTTGGTTCATTTGTGTCTTAAGGATACTTTTGAAATGCTTTTACATATGTTTCTTCTCTCTGGGAGTATACCACGTTTCATGTTGTATTGCCCTTTCCCCTGAAAGATAATATTTATGTACACTGTATGGATGCAATAGTATATTCATAAACTGTTCCTTCTATAGTTTACCTTTTACCCTCTTTAGCTTCAACAGGCTCCCCTCTGATCCCAAATATAAGTCCATTTAGCTTGTCCTAAGTAAAACTTTTGTAACTTTGATCATCAACAACTAAAAAGTTAGATTGATAACATGGGTTTAATACTTTAATGTTACTATACTGTAGATTCATCATGTAACATATTTCCTTAATATGTAACTATTTTATTTTAAATAATTTATTCTTTATTGATTGAAGTGCAATATTGGAGACTGGTCAATATCCTATTGGACTTATATTTGGGGTTGGATTGAGTATTCTAGCTGTGGTACCCTAGAAATATGTTTTTTTTTAATTTTTATTTTTATTTATTTTTATCCTGGCACTCTTTCATGTTTGAACAGGTATTGCTACTTCACAAGCTAATAATTTTAGTCGGACCTGTGAGAGTTGCCTCATGTTAATGTTTTGTCAAATGTCTTATAGACCTGAAACTTCTTTTGCTGCATACGATTTCTATGATCTTTGTATTCAACAGCTGGAGCCTTTTAATTTTTTAGCTGTATCACCATATTTTCTGTAGGCTGGACGAGTCAAGTCCTAGATCATCTGTACCTTCTGAAGTGGGAGGCAGGAGTACCTTGAAGTTCAGCATGCCTGGATTTGGTTATGGTTCATTTAATGCACTAAGGTCTTTCTTGTCAGGGGTCCGGAAGGGCTCTGGAAGATTTAGACAATCACTTACATCTGGTGCTCCTAAGACAGCTTTTGCGGAAGATCTTAAATCATATAAGAGAAGTATATTCGATCCCCAGGACAAACTTCTTTTTCGAATGAACTGGGTCTTCTTCTCGTCTTGTCTTTTTGCTGTTGCAGTGGATCCATTATTCTTCTTTCTACCCATCATCAACGATTCAAACTGCATTGGTATAGATAAAAAGTTGGCAGTGACATCAACAATAATACGGACGGTTATTGATTTTGTCTACCTTATACGTGTGTGTCTTCAATTCCGCACTGCTTATGTTGCCCCGTCTTCACGAGTGTTTGGGACTGGTGAGCTTGTGATTGATCCAATGCTAATTGCAAAGCGATACATTAAAAGTTACTTTGTGATGGACGTTGTTGCATTGCTACCACTTCCACAGGTACATCCGCTTTCTCAGTTTCTCTTGGTGTCAGATAATGTAATAACCGCTGTACCAGTTTTTTGACATTTGTTCAGCAACCAAAGCTCTATCCTATTTTCCAGAATTGGTAGAAGTCAGTTTCATTCGCCGATAAGAAGCTGTGCTTTATAAACTTTCCAACCTGCATTTTCTTAGCTAGGAGGGTTTCTAAATTCTAATCATGCTTTTGAGGTTCAAGTTCTGTTCTCTTTAGTGGGAGGGTTTCTGATGATGCTTCGAGGTTCAAGTTCTGTTAAAATAAGTTTTGTTCTCCATATGATAGCCAGGAGCCCAGGCCAGGACAATAGTACACTTTAATATGCATTGACATTAGTAAAGAATTTCATTGTAGTCAACACTATTCCTTTGTTCTTTAGAATCTGAATTCCCACAATTCAATCGTTCTTGTGAGCACTGAATTTATACCTCACTGTAATTTACTACTTTGTTCCAAATTGTAAGACGTTTTGGCTTTTTCTAGATACATACATTGCTTTTACTATGTATTTAGACAGTGTATATCTAAGTGCATAGCAAAATCTGTGTATCTAGAAAAGCCAAAACGTCTTACAATTTGGAATGGAGTACTACATGAAGTTATGGTCACCTTTAATCACCTTGCTCTTCATCAACAAACATTTACATTTCTATGTGACTAGAAGATACCCTGCCCGTTGCTGTTGGTTGCGAAGAATTTAGAATGAAATTAAGTTAAGATGATGTAGATAGCTTGCAATTAAGAGGTTGGAAGTTAGTGGGATGACATGGCTATTGGTAAGATGATTGTGGCTAGTTAGTGGGGATGAGATGGATGGCTTCCATGTTGAGATAGGCTTGTAGTGGGGATTAACTTTATTAGAGATATAGATATGCATTCAGTCCATATCTTAAACATAAATTATTGGTTTTTCACTACCTTGTGTCCATTTGCAGCGTTACTGATCAAGCCTTGTTACATGCATGTATAAGACCATCCCAATTGCTAGCTTTATGATTTTTCTGCTTACATTCAGAAACTTCTTTGGTTCTAATAATTTCCCAGCTTACCTTAAACTATCTGTTGGTGGTTTACAGATTGTTGTTTGGAGATATCTCAACATTCCAGATGGCCCAGATGTACTGACTACAAAAACTGCACTGGTTTGGGTTGTTTTGATTCAGTACATCCCAAGGTTGTTTCGAATATTCCCTGTGACCACAGATTTGAAAAGGACAGCTGGTGTTTTTATTGAAACTGCTTGGGCTGGTGCTGCCTATTATCTTCTGTGGTTTATGCTGGCTGGGCATGTAAGTGGTTCCATAAGCTATGTACTGTCAATTATATTTTCCACATTCCTTACTCATCAGAAGCAGGCAGCAGTAATGAGGTCGATCTTTGACTACAATAACAGTGATCTCTACGTGAGATTCTCTAATGTTCTAAATAACTTATGACTTTTAAACTCTTTGTTAAAAAAATTGTGGTACATATTCCAGTCAAAACTGTCTGAAACTTTGAATCCTTCAGCCATTATGTTAGTTCTTAGATGTAAATGAGATCTTGTATATATGTTTAAACATCATCATTTTTGTTTAATTGATTTTCAAGGAGTTTCCTTTGTTGACTGATGTAAAAGAAATACTCTGTCAGCACTATACATCAAGGTTGTTTCCCGTAGATTTATGTCAGCAATCATGTTTCCCATGGCTTATGCTGCACCTTTTATACCCTTTTGTACATGTTATCTGTGGCACAAGAAAACTTATTAGTTTGCATTCGTTTCTATATGTATTTATTTGCTGCAGAATGTCGGTACTTTATGGTACTTTTTAACCATAGAACGTGAAGATGATTGCTGGCATCTGTACTGTGACCCCAGCGCTGGATGCAATAGCAGCTACTTGTATTGCAATAATAATCATCCTGGCAGCTATGATAGTTGGCTTAATGGTACCCAATTATTCAACATGTGCAATGGTAGTCAAGATGATAGTTTCAACTTTGGCATTTATGAGCAAGCACTGGTCTCTGGAATACTTGGTCCAGGAAATTTCATCTCAAAATTATGTTATTGCTTCTGGTGGGGATTGCAAAATCTAAGGTACTTCATTGCTGTTGTTTATGATACTTTTCATGACGCAGAATTCAAATGTGTTTGGATAATCCTGGAGCTGAACAATGTCCATAAAATGAGCACAGCTTGCTAGAAATACAAGTTTGCATTTCATCTGGCCTTTAGGATATCAAATTCAATTTGTCATCTTTTTCTAAAGAAAAAAAAGGAACCTACTGTATGTAGCTAATTCAGCTATTTTTTGTTTGTACACAATGGTCAATTGGGATACAACTGTGGTAAATATGTGGGAAGTTATTGGGAATCTTAAGGCCCTATGAAGGAGGTTATGGTGTTCATGATACATTGTATTTCACATGCATTGTAATAGATGGAGTTGTTTTTTGAGCTAAAATTGTTAATAAAGCTGCAGAATACTGCAATGATGTGGTAACTTACAGCATTAGGCTGCCCTTTCCTTTAATAGGTTAACCTAACCCTCTGCAGGGTTCACAAAAACTAAATCCTTAGCCCTAAACCCTCTACAGGGTTCCATGTTTTCAAGACTAATAGCGGGCAAGCTATAGTAACAGCTGGAAAAGTGGTGGTTGCATTTTGTCTATTTCTAACAGAATCGTATCATCAATGCTTATACGAAAGAGTAAACCACACTACCACAGATGAGTGTGCCAATCCGGGATGGAATCAGAAGCTGATCGGTTTGCAGCTTCCCATCTTAGGTTCAGGACTTCACATTTAGGTTATGTAAATTGGGTTCCTGTACTTGGCTGTTGAAATATGCATTCAAGCTGTTGTAGGTTCACAAGATTGGCTGTCGTCATTATATGTTCTACTCCCTCCATAGTGGTAATTCAAGTTGTTTTGGACAAGGTTTGGGTCAAACATTGGGAACATAAATCATGAATAACTTTTAAGTTGATTGAGTTTGGAAATGTGAAAACTATATAACTAGATTTTTCTTGAAAAGTACTTTCATAAAAATATTACATGTACCACTCTTCACTAAATATTTTTATAAAAATAAGAAGTCAAAGTTATGCTTTGGAGACCGTGCCCCTCTCCAAAACTACTTGAATTACCAATATGGAGGGAGTACTTCAGAGCGTGTTATGCCTGCTATCTTAATTTCCATTTCCATTTGACAGTACACTTGGTCAAGGGCTTTTGACAAGCACATACACTGGAGAAGTGCTATTCTCTATAGCAATATGTGTCCTTGGACTGATTCTTTTTGCTCTCCTCATCGGTAACATGCAGGTAGAGTGATATATTGTTTCTCTTTTATTCTTTTGTAAGCATAGCTTCTTTCTTTGCTTAATTCCGAGTTGAATTTCTACAGAGCTACCTACAATCTGTTGCTATACGCCTTGAAGAGATGAGAGTTAAGAAACGTGATGCTGAGCAGTGGATGCATCACCGTTCACTGCCGCCAGAAATCAGACATCGGGTGAGGAAGTATGAACGTTATCGCTGGTTGGAAACCAGGGGAGTAGATGAAGAAAGTTTGGTTCAAACTCTTCCAAAAGATCTTAGGAGGGATATCAAACGGCATCTTTGTTTGGGCTTAGTGAAAAGAGTAAGTTTGGCTGCTTAAACTATTGTTTTCTGCTTTGTTCAGTGATTTCAGTTGCCCCGTATTTATTATTCTCATTTTGTTTTTCTACTGTAGGTGCCTTTATTTGAAAATATGGATGAACGATTATTGGATGCAATATGTGAGCGGTTAAGACCTGCGCTCTACACAGAAAATGAATTCATTTTGAGAGAAGGTGATCCAGTGGATGAGATGCATTTTATTCTTCATGGTTGTTTGGAGAGCGTAACCACTGATGGTGGGCGGAGTGGGTTCTTTAACAAGGTCCAGCTAAAGGAAGGATCGTTCTGTGGTGATGAGTTGCTCACCTGGGCATTGGATCCTAAGTCAGCTGCTAATTTTCCAGTTTCGAGTAGGACTGTCAAGGCACTCACAGAGGTTGAAGCGTTTGCTCTATGTGCAGAAGAGCTCAAATTTGTGGCCAGTCAGTTCAGGAGGCTGCATAGCAGGCAAGTACAGCACACATTCCGATTCTATTCCCAGCAATGGAGGACCTGGGCGGCCTGCTTCATCCAAGCGGCATGGCGCCGCTATTACAAGAGGAAGATGGCAGAACAGCGGCGCAAAGAAGAAGAGGCGGCGAGCCGGCCAAGTAGTAGCCACCCTAGCCTTGGGGCGACTATCTATGCATCTCGTTTCGCCGCTAACGCCATGCGAGGGGTTCACAGGCTAAGAAGCAAGGCTGTCCCTACCATTGTCAGGCTACCAAAACCCCCAGAACCAGATTTTGGTGTTGACGATACTGACTAACGAAACAATCACAATGAACTCGCTTGCAATTGTACTTTACCTCGTCTGTAGATTCTGTACAAAATTCAATGACAGCTGCAGAAGATAATGTTTGTAAAGGTTTGTAACCACGCACAGACCGACCATAACGGAGGTATATCCTGCTTGACGTCTATGGAAATGCAAATGTAATACAATTTTTGCCTGATTATATGAAACCTGTATCTTCCGTGTGTTCAGTGATGTTTTGTTCCCTTTAAAAATCCTAGAGACAGATCGGGACATGTGAAACCCAATTGTATATCTATTTTTTGAAAAAAAAAATCTAGAGATGGATTGGGACTTGAGAAACCTAAATAAATACTGAGAATATATATTTAGAATCTTCTAAAAAATAGTATCTTAGAAGAAATAAGAAGGTATCTAGAAAAAAAAATTAAAACATTTCAATGAATATAGATTTTTTCGGGGTTTAAAAACCTTATCAATTGTTTAGTGGATCTTTTTAATAAAAATTGAAAATCACTTCTAACAAGGATATTGAACTAATTTAAATGGTTGAGTGTTGAAGGAGGCAGTTTGTCCCATTGTAGAGTTAGAAGGGGGGGAAAACCCGACTTTCAAAATTGATTTAAACTATAGACTATACGATAGTAGGGTCTTGTTCTCTTTACATCCAAATTTTATTTTTCTACTCTCTCTCTATCACATCAATTTTTGGCCGTTTGTATGAAGCATTAAATATAGGTAAAAAAAATAACTAATTACACAGTTTAGTTGGAAATCATGAGATGAATCTTTTGAGCCTAGTTGGACAATATTTGTCAAATAAGACGAAAATGGTACTATTCATTAGGTTGCAATTTTTTTGTAAAGAGAACAATTTTTTTTTCAGTAGATCTACCACGCAGCCGGTTTGGGCCAAGGGCGGGCCGAGTCCGCAACCGCAACCGCAACTGCTACTGCGTCTCTAGTGGCGGCACTGTAGGCACCGGCCGTCTCCGGCTCTGCTTTGCGAGATGCTCTTCCTCGTCCGGCGGCACCGCCGCCTCGCTCTCCCCTTCTCCACTCTGCACGCACCCCCGCCCGCGCCGGCCCTCACCCCCATCCCGCCCTCCTCTCTCGACGCCTCGGCGGTGCTCGAGACGCTATCCCTCTACGCCAACGACTGGCGGCGGGCGCTCGACTTCTTCCACTGGTCCGCCTCCCCCGCCGGCGCCAACCTGCCCCCGACCGCCGCCACGCTCGCCCGCGCCGTCGACATCCTCGGCAAGCACTTCGAGTTCCCGCTCGCCACCTCCCTCCTCCTCTCCCACCACGATCCGGGAAACCCCGCCTTCCTCCGCCCCGCGCTCCGCGCCCTGCTCAACCGCCTCGCCGCCGCCAACCTCGTCGACGACGCCTTCCGCGCGTTCGACTCCACCGCCGCATCCATCGGCCTCCGCGACGAGGCCTCCTTCCACCTCCTCATCGACGCGCTCTGCGACCACCGCCGCGTCGACGAGGCTGACCACCTATGCTTCGGCAAGGACCCGCCGCCGTTCCCGCCGGGCACCAAGACCCATAACCTGCTCCTCCGTGGGTGGGCTAAGACCCGCGCCTGGGCTCGCCTTCGGCAGCTCTGGTTCGACATGGACCGCCGCGGCGTTGCCAAGGACCTCCATTCCTACTCGATATATATGGATGCCCTTGCTAAGTCAGGCAAACCGTGGAAGGCCTTCAAGATTTTCAAGGAGATGAAGCAGAAAGGCGTTCGAATCGATACTGTTGCTTACAACACCGCGATCCATGCTGTTGGGCTCGCACAGGGTGTCGATTCTGCTGTAAGGTTGTACAGACAGATGGTTGATTCTGGTTGCAAGCCGAATACTTCCACTTACAATGGGATCGTCAAGTTATTCTGCAAGGAGGGTAGGTTCAAGGAAGGGTATGCGTTTGTTCAGCAGATGCACAAGACTGGCTGCAAGCCCGACGTGCTCACGTACCATTGCTTTTTTCAGTATTTGAGCCGTCCACAGGAGGTCCTCGGACTGTTTGAGAAAATGCTTGAGAGGGGGTGCCAGCCAAGGATGGACACATATGTCATGCTTATTAAGAGGTTTGGGCGCTGGGGGTTCTTTCGGCCGGTGTTCATTGTGTGGAAGGCAATGGAAGAGCAGGGTCTTAGCCCGGATGCATTTGCATACAATGCACTTATTGATGCATTACTGCAAAAGGGTATGGTGGATTTGGCTAGGAAGTATGATGAGGAAATGCTTGCGAAGGGACTCTCACCTAAGCCAAGGAAAGAGCTGGGTACTAAGTTGCCAGAACCAGAGTCCGATAGTGATAATGCATTAAACGGTGTGCTTTGATTTCTGTGAGCTAGACAGGGATGAATATTATCATGTTCTACTATCCATTGTTATCATTGAAACAATGATCTGAATATGCTCATGTTCCCAAATATAGGCTGATTTTTATTGAAGGAGATCTAATATGAATTGATGGATTTTATATGGAATTGGAGGCAGACTGAATCATATTGCATTGTTGTCAATTAAAATTAGCTTATTATCAGACAAATCTGTGGAAGAGTTGGGCCTCCAGAGATTTATGTGTTCATGGAAATCATATGGGGACATGGTCACACGTGTTGGCAAAAGGATTCATGGGCCTCCACCAAGTTAACATAAGAAGTGGATGAGAGGACCAGGAAGAATCAGCAATGAAGCGAAGTCCATGTAGTTTGTAAAAACTATGGTGCCTAGTCAGGCAGGTTCAGGTTACTAAACAACCTCATGGTGAAACCTGGAGAAGGAATACTGCAGGTATTTATTCAGCCAAGTCGGCATATCAGACCCAATTTTTAGCTCATTTGCTATTGAGTTAAATTTGGATGAAAATTGAAACACGGGACTGCAGATGAAATGCAGAACTTCATGTGGTTACTCTTTCCGTGAAGTCTTCGCAGCAAACAAACTGCTTGCCAGGGGGATGGATGACAATCATGGCATGCAAACTCAACTTGATTATGAACTGCCTGTTCATAACAGACTTGGTATGCAGTGGCAACTTGGTCAGGTTTAGATTCTCTTAGCCTCAAAATGCTTCACAAGATCTGAGAAACTGGTGACATAAGCTTGTTGAGAGATATGTTTGGATGCTTGAAAGAAACTGGCGAATTTCTGAGCAGCTTGGAGGACATTGCAATTGGTATGCCACGTACTGTGTTGTCAACAATCCTGTAGGAAGTCCGCATCGCTGGCTTTGCTTACTGTTGTCAAGCTTTTCAGTAGTGTCTCCTCCTTTTCTTTTTTCTTTTTTTGTTCCACTTTTCTTAACCGGTACATTAGTTATACCAACTCTGTAATTTGACTCCTTTAAAGAATCAGCAGATAACCTGCCATTTTCTGCTAAACAAAATAGCTGGGGGGAAGATTTATGTTGAAAACTTGTAAAATATTAGATGCCTTGCCATGAAGGACTTTGATACTAAGAAGTGAGATGGAATGAGTAGTAGTTGCTCCTAGCATTATCAGTCAGTCATTGTATTGTTGCTTCCTGAGAATTCAAGGAATATAAAGGACATCAATACGTCAGATCCAATTATCTTTTGAAGTGTAGGAAAATGCAAAATATTTCTCCTGGCACTTGATATTAGCAACAAATAGCTTTCTCCAAACTTCTACCATACATTGGCTTTCGCTTATGACTCAGGTGACGCCCTAACTCTCTTCCTTTGCTTCCTTCTCTGAAGCATCATGTGGGATATGCAGAAAAATAGGTTCGGTACATGTTTTTTGTCTCTCTATGGTATTGTACTGTACTCCCGACATACGAATAACTGATTCCGGCAATCATGTATGAAATTGTTATCAAATCGTTCAAATATGTTCTTTTTTGGTCTCTAATAGTACTGTACTATGACATACGAATAACTGATTCCAGTCAATCATGTATGATACTGTTGTCAAATCGTTCAAATGTAAATGCATGGACCCTATGTAGTACGATCATACTGAATCCGTATGTGACATGCATAATCTTGATGGCAACCAGACGATCGACCATGTGTGTCTCCACTCTCCAGGCGTACATTTGTAGGTCCATGCATTCCGCTGCGCTGCTTAAAAAATGCTTGTATCAACTTATCCACCAAACTGTCGACAGCCTCACCAGAACGGCAGCGCGCTGTTCCTGCTGCCTTGTCCGGCCACGGGCACGTAGGCACGGCCTGCTCCCCGTACGCTCGCTACGGGGCGCTCGTCTCATGGCCCCCATGTCTGCAGGCGCGCGTACCGGCAGCTACCACACTGTCTCCCGTGCGCAACGACGACCTGCCTGAGATCGAGACGGATCCTGCACGTCCGTGTACCGTGTACGCACGCAGGTGATCGAGCTCGCTGCTGGTCGCGATGAACCGTACCGTTGCACCTGTCACCTGTGGCCCGTGAGGGGAAAATCCGTCTGGCCGTCGGCCGCGCGGGGCCGGCCGGCGTGGCTGGAGCCGTCCGTGCGGTCCGTATCGGCCGGGGACCGGAGCATGCGCCGATCGGGAGAGCAGCAACGCAGTAATGGCGCCGTGCCGACGGCCTGGGACATGTCGACGACACGCGAGGCCCGCGACCTGCCGCTGCCACGGCGCGTACGTGCGTGCGCGCATGCAGCGACGGGCGCCTCACGATCCGCTGGATGGCGCCCGCGGCCGTGCGCTAACGACGTTGTCCCCGGACAGGGCGGCGTGCGCGCCGGGCGTGACAGCGCCGCGGCCGCGGCCGCGCCCAATGGGCCATTGCCAACGACCCGTCGGTAAGGGCGCGGGCGCCGGGCGGTAAAGCGAGTCGGCGTCAGCGCGCGGCGCCATGGAAAACGAACGCGCCTGCTGGTGCTGGGTCTCACTGTTGCGTGCGCCGCCGGGCTCCACGCACGGAAAGGTCCACGACCGGCCGGCCGGCTCGCCACCTGATATGTGTGTTCACACGAGCCCTCTCGTTGTCATATCAGAATCGGATCGTATCTGCGTGAATCGTGATCTTAGGCGTGTCTATCAATCTCACGACCGCCAAGATGATGCACGACATGAAAGGATCGGCGAGGGATCTCCTTGGTGGTTACACTTACATACGGTGACTAATTACACCTTACATATACATATGTTAGACCGCCGGATCGTGCCATGCACGAACCGGATCCTCCGGCGCATGCATGGCCGTGCGCGCGTGTGCGTGCCATATACATACTCAGGCACGCAATGGCGGCGTGGCGTGCGACGCCGTCGCGGACACGGCGCGGCGCGCACGGCCCACGCCGGACACGTTCCTTTTAGCCGTCCGTCGACGGAGAGCCGGCAGCAGCAAGACCCATATGGCTACTTGCATCGATCCATCGGGATCATCAGGGGCGTCGATCGCCGTGGTGGCTTCCTAGTTGCGTCAAATCGTGTTGGTGACAGCGGCTCCCTATGCCTGCGACACTG
>JAKNSH010483707.1:0-12495 GCA_027790015.1 Cymbopogon flexuosus
GGACATGGAAAGGAGTCAAGGAGATCGGCCGGTGGTGATGTGCCACCCAAACTTTTTGCTGCCCTTTTTCGCTTTTGTGACTAGATGGTTTCTGCCATTTTCTAGCTATGTCTTACCGCTGAACACGGAGAGGCCCTCCACCGTTCTACTGTGTGTACGTAGAGCCTCATTCGTTTCACACCTGACCCAAGTCATTAGGGACATGCATGATGGAATCCTAGCTGGTTTTGTGTGAGCTGTCCACCATAAGCTTAGCTTTAAGGCAGGATCAGAGGCGTGTACGTCCATGGCCGAAAGGTCTGGCAAAGTAGTTTGCTTGG
Source organism: Cymbopogon flexuosus (assembly GCA_027790015.1). Taxonomy (NCBI): domain Eukaryota; kingdom Viridiplantae; phylum Streptophyta; class Magnoliopsida; order Poales; family Poaceae; genus Cymbopogon; species Cymbopogon flexuosus. The sequence continues at coordinate 321 of JAKNSH010483707.1, forward strand.
TAGATTCCAGATCCCGTGTGGGGGATGGATATGTCGTTTCTATCTTAAGGTTTATTGTTCAGACTTCTAAACAATAAACCTTAAGAATAGCGTGAACAATCTCAACGGCTAGTACATTTAGGTTCTCTTTGAAACGTAGGAATTTTTTTCTAGTCCCATGTTATTTTTGTAAAGATCTATACAATTTCTATGGAATACACCTCTCTATTGTTCAGTAGTAAATTTTACTTTTCACAGAGGATTTTGTGCTGGCCCATTTCCACGTGTACATTTTGCGTGTCTATTGTTGGATTTTGTTTTCGGGTAGGAAACTGAACTAGTGTCAGTAGCACATACATTTGGCCATCTAATTATTATGCTCATAGGTATTGTGCTCCCATCACATTATATATAGCTAGATTATTTAGGCTTTGCAACTAGTATGGTATTGCAGTATTGCTAGCCCTCTAAAATTAATTTATTTATTTAATTTTACTTCAACATATATGTTTGGTACTCTGTTTGGGGTATGAATTCTCTTTGTCGATCTCCGGGTGTGTTAGAGCACAAAATGATAATCTAAATACTAGAGTACAAATAAGATCCAAAAAAAAAGTCTAACAAATATAGTACCGATACATACATTTCTAGAAAAATTAGAAACTGATTTGTTTTTTTATTTAAAATGAATTTGTAATGAGTTTTACCCAATATTTTTTTTATTTTTAGGAAACACAAAATAAGTTTGAAAAGTAGCTATATGGTCAAATTTCCATGGTATTTGATAGTTCGCTGTTCATATAAAATTCCTTAACTTTCGAGTTGTGTGGCTAAAATCAAAATCGGGCAATAATAGGATGGCCAAATGAACCTCTCCTTTACTGAAACTAGTCCTTATTTTGTTCCTAAGAGGACTAATTCTTATTCTTGTGCGATGGAAGTAAAACATATTGATAGTGATTGGACAAACAACCATTATATATATTTATACATGTTTCATTACCTGAAATGAAGGAATATACGTTTGAATAATTACACGCATCTAATCTTTGTCGTTGTAGAATGAATAATATGCTTTATTACAATACAATATATAAAAAAATATCATCATCAGCTGCTTGCGCATGAAGGTAAGCACCTCTAGGTATCTTTTACTCCACACCCTACACTCTAAGCCGTTCATATACTACAACCTTTATTTCTCTTTTTCCTTCACATCAAGATGAAGCAAGGAATTAGCATCAGCTACTATTCCGCCTCTTAATTATCATTTCCATTTTTTATATAAAAAACCGCGTGACATGAAATTCTCTCACAATTCGTTCAAAAAAGAGAGAAATTCTCTCCCTCTCACTCCTTCAAGCAAATATATAAATGTTCTTTACTTTTATAATAAAATAATGCCCACTTTCACGTTCATATAACTTGTGTCTTGTAACACACTATACACTCACGCTCGCTAATCGCCATAGCTCCATATGCAGCTGAAGGCTGAAGCTCCAAGGTGATCTCGCCGCGGTTGGTGACGACGATCGGTCGGTTGCGAATCGCAATGGCGGCGACGGCGAGGAAGCTGATAGTGGAGGTGGTGGAGGCGCGGGACCTGGTGCCCAAGGACGGCACGGGCACGTCGAGCCCCTACGCGCGCGTCGACTTCGACGGGCAGCGCCGCAAGACGCGCACCGTGGTCAGAGACCTCAACCCGGCGTGGAACGAGGCGCTCGAGTTCGACTTCCCGGCCGCCGGCGCCGGCGTCGACCCGGCCGTCGAGGGGGAGCCGCTCGAGGTCGCCGTGCTGCACGACCTCCGCGTCGGCCCCACTCGCCGGAACAACTTCCTCGGCCGCGTCCGCCTCGACGCGCGCCAGTTCGTGCGCAAGGGCGAGGAGGCGCTCATCTACTTCCCGCTCGAGAAGAACAAGGGATTCTTCAATAGCTTCAACTGGGTCCGCGGCGACATTGGCCTCAAGGTCTACTACGTCGACGTGCCTCTCGCGCCGCCGGAGCCGGAGCCGGAGCCGGAGCCACCCGCCGCTGCTCCTGATGCGGCGGAGGCGGAAGCAACAGCACCGCCACCACCGTCGCCCAATGCTGCTGCTGCTACGGCTTCCACGGATGAGCCTCCCAAGGCCGAAGAGCCGACGGATGCAGCAGATCCGGCGCCGCAGCCGGAGGCGGCAGAGGCATCACCCGGTGACGGAGCCACCACGGAGGAGAAGCCACCGGAGGGTGATTCCTCACCGGCGCCGCCGGAAGACGCGCCCGTAATGACGGCGGAGGCGGTGCCAGCATCGGAGGAGAAGCCACCGGAAGAACAGCCTGTGTCGATCCCACCACCGCAACCGATGCCGACGCCGATGCCACGGCAGGTATCGATGCCTGTCCGCCCGCTGGCGCCGCCGCAGCCCCAACTGGAGGAGCCGATGGTGCAGAGCAAGCTCGATCTGGTGGACAAGATGCCATACCTCTTCGTCCGGGTGGTGCGCGCGCGCGGGCTGCCCGCCGCCGCGCACCCGCACGTGCGCGTGGCCGCCGGCGGCCGCCACGCGTGCACGCGGGAGGCGCGGCGAGGCGCCTTCTTCGAGTGGGACCAGACGTTCGCGTTCGTGCGCGATCCGGCCACCGACTCGCCGGGCCCCACGCTCGAGGTCTCCGTCTGGGACCTGCCGCCCGACGCCGACGTGTCCATCGCCGACGATCGCCAGTTCCTCGGCGGCCTCTGCTTCGACACCGCCGACGTGCACGCGCGCGACCCACCGGATGGGCCTCTCGCTACGCAGTGGTACAGACTCGAGGGTGGGCGCCGCCTCGCCGGCGCCGACCTCATGGTCGCCACGTGGGCAGGCACGCAGGCCGACGAGGCCTTCGCCGACGCGTGGAAGGCGGACTCCCCGGCGGCCCCCACGGCCACGGCTGCCGCCACATCGCGCGCCAAGGTTTACGTGTCGCCTAAGCTCTGGCTTCTGCGGCTCACCGTCATCGAGGCGCAGGACACGCTCACGGCGCCGCCTCCCCGCGACGCCGGCATCGCGGTGCGCGCCACGCTGGGCTTCCAGGCGCTCAAGACGCGCACCACGCCGGTGGCGCGCAACGGTGGGCCTGCGTGGAACGAGGACCTCGTCTTCGTCGCCGCCGAGCCGTTCACCGACGACGACTGCCTCGTCGTCTCCCTCGAAGTGCGCCATGGCAAAGAGACCTTCCCCGTCGGCTCGGCCAGCATATCGCTGGCCACCGTCGAGCGGCGCGTCGACGACCGGAAGGTGGCGTCCAAGTGGCTCGACCTCCTCCCGTCCGACGAGGCCGCGAAGAGAGTCGGCAAGAAGGCGGCCATGCACATGCACGGAGGCCGCCTGCACGTGCGCGCGTGCCTCGACGGCGGCTACAACGTCGCCGACGAGCCGTCCTACGCGTGCAGCGACTACCGGCCGTCGGCGCGGCAGCTGTGGCCCCCACCCCTTGGCGTCGTGGAGCTCGGCATCGTTGGATGCAAGGGCCTCCTGCCGATGCGCGCCGCCGACGGCAAGGGGTGCACGGACGCGTACGCCGTGGCCAAGTACGGGCCCAAGTGGGCGCGCACGCGCACCATCGCCGACAGCTACGACCCGGCCTGGAACGAGCAGTACACGTGGCCGGTGTACGACCCCTGCACCGTGCTCACCGTCGGCGTGTTCGACGACCCACCGCCGTTGTTGCAGCCGTCAGACGGCGGCAAGGACGCCGTGGCATGCTCGCGGCCGATGGGCAAGGTGAGGATACGGCTGTCCACGCTGGAGCGCGGCCGCGCGTACCGTGGCCTGTACCCGCTCATCATGATGCTGCCCACCGGCGCCAAGCGAATGGGCGACGTCGAGCTTGCCATCCGCTTCTCGACGTCCGGGTCCATGCTCGACGTGCTGCACACGTACGGGCGGCCGGTTCTCCCGGTGATGCACCACCAGCGGCCCATCCCGGCGGCGAACCGCGAGGCGCTGCGGCTGGCGGCGGCGCGCATCTCCGCGGCGCACCTCGCGCGGTCGGCGGAGCCGCCGCTGCGGCGGGAGGTGGCGACGTGGATGCTGGACGCCGCGGAGCCGCGCGGGTTCAGCATGCGGAAGCTGCGCGCCAACTGGAACCGCGCCGTGGCCGCGCTGTCCTGGGTCGCCGACGCGGCGCGCTGGGTGGAGGACACCCGGTCGTGGCGGAACCCGACGTCGACGGCGATGGCACACGCCGTGCTGGTGCTCCTGGCGTGGCACCCGGACCTCGTCGTGCCGACGCTGACGCTCCACGCCGCCGCCGTGGGCGTGTGGAGGTACCGGCGCAGGCCGCGCGCGCCGGCGCCGCACCCGTGCGTGCGTGCGTCCATGGCGGAGGCGCCCGACAGGGAGGAGATGGACGAGGAGTTCGACACGATCCCGAGCGCGAGGCCGCCCGAGGTGGTGCGGGCGCGCTACGACCGCGCCAGGATGGTGGGCGCGCGGCTGCAGCAGATGGTCGGCGACGTCGCCACGCAGGCGGAGAGGCTGCAGGCGCTCGTGTCGTGGCGCGACCCGCGCGCCACGGGGTTGTTCGTCGCGCTGTGCGTGCTCGTGGCCATGGTGCTGTACGTGGTGCCCATGAAGATGGTGGCCGTGGTCGCCGGGTTCTACTACCTCCGCCACCCGATGTTCCGGGATCGGATGCCGGCACCGGTGATCAACTTCTTCCGTCGGCTGCCTTCCATGTCTGAACGAATCATGTAGGAGAAAGCAATCAGTGCAGGCAATGGAGCATCAGTTTGGCACACACGACTGAAGATTGTTACAGTGAAGCGATGGTTTAACGTGCAGTAGCAGCAACGTTCTCTTCTAATTTCTACTCCTATTATTCAAGAACGCAATAAAGCAATGTTCCTTTCAGTGTAGAAGAATTATTGGTGTTTTTACTAATTTCTCAGTAGTAACTTTAGTACGTACAATTTAGGTTCGGCTGCTGGTTTTCACGGCTATGGCTGCGGCTGCCATAGCATTCCCTAATCCCTAGTACTTTTATACCTGGCTGCTGCAGCAGACCAGCCAGAAAAAATACGAACTGAACAGCTTGTAAATTACACATAAAAAATAGACTACCTAGCATAGGGAACTTGTTATAAACAATTGATACTAAGTAGGCAAACAACTTGTAAACGAACTTTCAATGTTTAGATTGGAACAAAATTGACCTATTGATATCGAATTTACATTTCAAATATCAGCAGCACAAGCATTCCACTGCTAATCCATGAACCGTGATCCACCCGGGCCTTATAGGTAGACAGGGACATAGGGTACAATCCTAAAAAAAAAAGAAAAGAAAAGAAAGGCTGTTTTGATCTCTGGAAATGGACAGTGGACCTAGTATGACTTTGCGAAAATTGCGACTTCCTCTGCCGGGTTGCCAGTCATGAAGCATTTCTTGGTGCCCTCAGGCTGCTCGAAAGGGTAGCATCTGATGGTGGCGCTGGTCTCTTCTTTCACTTTCAGCTCATCAGCATCACTGAAGTTTGCCACAGTTCAGTAAAATTAACATGTGAGAAACAACTGGTGCGTGATATACTTATACAGTACAAACATGATAACGAAGATAGACAGTTTACCAAAGTTAACCTACCTAGCTGACCAAGCACCTCTAGCCCACTTTCCTTCAGAAATAGCTTCCTTCAGCTCTCCATATGAGCTTATGTCGACAATGTTACTGCAAGAATGAAACAGGGTAAATTGCTCAAAACACGTGCATGGAAAGTCAGTGACACAACATAAAGCAAAGGAAAGGCAGACGTTCAAAGAAGATATGAAGCCTTCCTAAATATTATTAATATCCAGAATACCATCTCTACAACGTAAACCAACAAAATACTATTAACCTTTTTATATAATTAACAACTATGGTGGTAATGTGGTATTGAAACATTTATGCCAATGGATAAGATTGGTTTGCAGACATCAATCAACAAGGAGAAGATTAAAAAGGTGTCCCTAACAGTAGACAGAAAAGACAAGGCAATCCTCCAATGCAACACAGTTACCTATCACGGAATGTGATGGCCTTCTGTAAAAGGGATGCTTGTATGTCATCTAGACGACCCTTTATATGGTTCACCAATATTGATGGCTCCATAGACACACCAAACTCCTTTCCTTGCTTTCCAGGGACATCACGCCTAGAAACCACAACGCTCTTATTTGTGACATCACGTGGACCGATCTCTATTCTTATAGGAACACCCTGCCAAAAGCGATACAAGGAAATGAGATAAATAAGTTTACAATGAGAGAAATAAGTTACACAGGCAAATAATCTGTATCCAGATTGATTGATTTATAACAAAGCCCAGATACATCTATGTTCAAAACAAGATTACATGCATAAAAAATTATTGCATCTAATACATCTTTGCTTTTGTTCGATCACAACTGGAATGGAGGCAATACTGCAACAGATCCTCCCAAAAATTGTTATGGACTTTTAAGCAACACACAATACAGCATTTTTGGTCAACGAATGAAGCATTTATGTGCTACTAGATAGAGTAATGGTCTCAAGTAGAGTTGATGTAGATAGGCCATAGCCATGCAACACAGACCGATGAAAGCATCAAATACTAAGGCATTTTGCTAGTGATGAAAGCATACAGATCTAAATACGGTAAGAGCAAATGGGTGAACAACACAAAGAATTGGATCTCCACTATAAGAGTAGAAGCACTTACTTTCATCTCATAATGGTTGAACTTCCATCCAGGAGTTCGCAGCTCTGAGTCATCCACTTTAACTCTGATTCCTGCTTCTTTGAGTACTTTTTGAACTGAATCTACAGCTTCAAGAACAGAAGCCTTCTCATCACCCTTTTTCCATATAGGTACTATTATGACCTGAAACAAATAGGAACATTCTTTAGATTGCCCCATCATGGCTCATGGGTATGCATTTGAAAACAGAAAAATGTAAAATTTTAGTTGGCCACTTATTACATTATAAAAGTTTGATAGTAGCACAAGAAACAGAGGAGGGAAGACTATAATCAGACAATGGGGGAGGGAGAGGAGACCTGAATGGGTGCAAGCCTTGGAGGAAGCATTAGACCAGCATCATCACCATGGGTCATGATAATCCCACCAACAAACCGAGTACTAATAGCCCAAGAGGTCTGCCAGACGTGTTCCATTTGACCATTTTCATCCATAAACTGCAGTCAATGAAAAAATGAAAATCCTTGTTAATTTCTAAAGCAATATCTGTAAAACAAGAAACAATTAAAAAGAACCAAATCCAATCCTTGTGAACAATTTCTTCTGAATTTTTAAAATGTATAAAATGGATCCAACACATGAAGTAAGCATATTATGAAGACAGTCGGTAGTAACCTGTGTTCCAAAAGCTCGTGAAAAATTTTGGCCGAGGTTGTGACTAGTTCCAGCTTGTAAGGCCTTCTTGTCACCCATCATAGCTTCTATAGTGTAGGTCCGATTGGCACCAGCAAATGTTTCTACTCTTGATTTTCTACCTGGAATAACTGGTATTGCAGCCTGCTCATAGGCAAACTTGGTATATACATCAATCATCTGCATTGCCTGCGGAGCAATGACAATTGGAGAAGATGAGGTAGTGCAATAGAATCTTTCTTTGTTTTTCAAGACATGACTTTCCTGTGCCATTATATGCATGGATTTGAAATTTCAACAGCATAAGCAACAATAACTTGCAAAGAAAATGTGAAAACTAACCTCCTTCTCTGCCTCCTCAAGGGTGGCATGGGCTGTATGACCTTCTTGCCATAAAAATTCAAGAGTTCTGATGAATGGTTTAGTCCGCATTTCCCATCTTGTCACGTTGACCCACTAGAAAAATAAGATCTATTTAATATCGTGAATAATAGTGGACTACAAGTCTACAGCGTCTAAATTTGCCAATGAAGGTACCTGGTTAATCATGAGAGGAAGATCACGATAGCTCTGAATCCATTTGGTGAACATATGGTTTACAATGGTCTCACTTGTTGGTCTTACCTACGAAGCCCTCAAAAACACAAGTTCAAAAAGTTCAGGTTTAGTGGCAATCTATGTGATCATTTTTCCAACAAAATGAGTGGTCCATACCAAATTTAACCATAAAAGTAGAGCAAAGTAATACCACAAGCTTTTCCTCTAGTTCTTTTCCTCCTCCAATGGTGACCAATGCAAGCTCCGGGCTAAACCCTTCAACATGACTAGCTTCCTTCTCTATAAATGAGTATGGAATGAACTGATACAATAGAAGGGAGAAGTATAAGGAACTCCAGATAACAATTGCAAACTATGGAGTCTAACTCAAACAAAGCATGAGGTGATCGCTTAGTGACAAAAATAGATAACCTGAAATAAGGAAAGTGTATGACAATGGCAAGCTAAAGGAAGATAAAGGCCACAGATTGATCCATGTCATCAAACAAGGACATCTGTACACACTTCCTTTGAATACGAAACAAAGCAAATATCACTTCCCAGAGATCTTTGCATAGGAGAATGCGATATTAAATGGAGCATGTATTTTCATACTATCCTGAATTTCCCACCACGTCTAAACAGAACTTCATCATCAAAATGTCAAGATTCAGCATCCATTTGTCATTTTGTTCCTTTCAAAAGTATGTGTCTTTTTGCATCCAGAAGCATGTTAATAGCAGCTAGCGTCAAGCACTCTGAACTTCCAGAATATGGTAAAGTCTGCAGAGGTTTTAGTATGTGATACCCTCAAAAGCAGAAATTACAATTCTGAAACTTCATCTAAGCACAGGCCTTTTCAGACTTCATTAGCAATGAGAGCTGACATTTTCTCCATTAACAAATGGTATTCCTATCAAACAGTGGCGGAGCCAGAAGGTTTTCGGAGCCCGGGCAAATGTCAATGCACAAAAATACTTAGCTAGCAAATTATAACATTTTTCTTGGATATATGAATAATTTCTTTTGATGTTTGGGTGAGGAGCCCGGCCAGCTGCCCGGGGTGGCTGGGAGCTGGCTCCGCCAGTGCTATCAAACACAATCTAACATTGCAACGTACAGCTATGGAAACAAACTTATTTATTGATCAATCAGCAATTATTAGCACTGAGCGCTACCCCAGAAAATGAATGGCAGAAACAGATGGATCATCCTGTGCAAACCTGAGGGAAGTACATGTTGCTGTGCCCTGTTTCCTTGAATTTGACATTCAAATAATCCTACAATAAATCAACAACACAAATATTCAGACATTGATGAAGTGCAACAATGATAAGTATCCTAGAATAAGGAGCATTCAGATGTAAAGATAAACAGTAAGTCCCATGTCATGCTATGCATAGTGAAGCTCCCATTGATCACAATCCACAGGTGCACTGCATGATTGGAAGAATACCACTTCATACAGAAAGTTACAAACCTCACACTGGATCAGCAAAAAAACAGAACCCAGGATTATCTGAACACCATTTGGGGACCATTCTTCTAAATGGGTGTTTAAGTTGCCACACGATGCATACACTACACACAACTACGCCATTCTTTAGCTTACCAAACTGCACAAATGGGGCATCAACAGGACCCGAGCTACACGGTGATTCGAAATCTACAACTACGCAGGCAGAAGCACATGTAACCATTCTTCCTTCATCTTGGACCAGCAATGCTAAACGCAGGACGGCGCACGGCACGGGGGGAGGAGGAGTGAATGAGCCACTGACCTGGATGGCTTCCCAGATGGCGTAACCGTAGGGGCGGATGACCATGGTGCCCCTGACGGGCCCGTAGTCGGTGAGCTCGGCGGCGGCGATCACGTCCGTGTACCAGGCGTTGAAGTCCTTGGACCGCGGCGTCACCTGCCCCTCCCTGTCCCCGCCGCGGGTCTCCGCGGCGGCGGCCGCCGGGGCCGCCGCGCCCGTGGCCGCTGAGGCCTGGCCCCTGGACGCGGCGGCAGAGGCCGAGAGCCTCGCCGCCGGGAGCCGGCGCCGGAGCAGCGGCTTAGACGGGGAGAGCAGCGAGGGGAGGCGCAGCAGCGACGCCATTGTGGCTGGCCTGTGGGGATTTCGCCTGCCTGGATTGAGGTTCTGTGCTTCAGTGCAAAACACGCTAGTGCTATAGCCAGCTAGCCTCAATGGGCTGGGCTAGGCTGAGCTGTTCTAACTATGACCAAGGAAACGGCCCAACTCAATAATGGGCTGGCTGGGCTGTCATGGCCTGTTAGATTTTTCTCAAAAAAATAGTTAGATTGGCGCCAAAGTTTTCATACTATAAATCTTTTGGCAACCTCCAAAAATACCAAAATTCATAAATTGTGACCAAAGTTTTTTAAAATTATTAAAAACATATTTTTTCGATTATTTAGAGGAAAATACCGTTGCTCTTGAGAGGAATACAAACGGGCCATTAACTTTCTACTATGTCCAATAAAAAAGATGCAGTACAAGCCAAGTTTCACGAGGTTGTTGCTTTAACATTGAGACAAAAAACACGCGGAACAATCATTGAATATAGTAATAATAGTGGGGTACTATTGTACTCAGACAACTTAGTGGTCTGCATGACACAGTGATGATAAATTGCTGCTATAGATATATTAAAATGGACATTTTATCAAGTTCGTTGATTAGTAGATCTTTATAAGAAGCAGCTGTGTTTATAAAACTGTTTTCTTTAAAAAGTTGTTTTAAGGAGCTTTTGAACCGTAATAAGAAAAGGATACATATATGGAGAATATTAATACCTACTCCCCACGTTATGGTCTCCAATGTACAACTTTGACTTCTTGTTTCTATAAAAATATTTATCAAAAAATAAAATATGTATATTTTTATGAAAGTATTTGTAAAGACAAATCTATTCATATAGTTTTCATATTTATAAACTCAAAAACTTGAAGTTATTTATGATTTATATTATCAATGTTTGATCCAAATCTTTTTCTAAAACATGTTTTATGGGTATGGAAGGAGTAGTTATTTATGAGGATATGTTGTGGATAAGTCTACCCAAACAAACATCATTTCCTATTCTCAAAATGCAAAAAAGAAAAAAAAACGGAGTGTCATATGAACCTAGCTAGAATCATCTTTCTTTCCCTCTCTTAACCTAAATCCATTTTGAACTAATCTCATTTTACATTCTGTTGGAGCGAAGCTAATAGTCTGACGTCAAAGTTAACCACTCGTATGTGCAAAATATAACTTATTTTGTTATGATATGTTTTATTAATAAATATTTTATAAAAATAACTTAAATTTAGTTATGTTTACATAATTTTTTTAAAATAAAACGAATAATTAAATTTAGGTTTGAAAAAGTTAAACACTACAGTACACACAGGGAGAGTACATTACATCCGGGATTCGGGCTGTCTCGTTCTCGTCGCGTTGGGCTGCCGGCCACGGCCACCAAAATATCCTCAGCTTGGGCGGCGGCCCGTGGCCGGAGCATGGCCGTCCCGAAGTCCGTCCGTCCGCACCGAGGCGGAGGCGGGCCCCACCTGCTCCCCCGCCGCATCACCCGGTTCCGGCCGTCCCCCTCCTCACGTGCGTTCCGATCAATCGACTCCGGCGTTGTTTAGTTCCCTCAATTTTTTCTTAAATTCTACTATAAAAAAAATTCTCCCTCACATCAAAATACCGACATATGTATAAAGTACTAAATATAGATGAAATTAAAAACTAATTGCATAGTTTTGTTCTACTTTGCGAGACGAATATTTTGAGCCTAATTAGTTAAAATTTAGATAATTTTTATCAAATACAAACGAAATGCTACAGTAATTCTGCTATAGGAGTTTTAGTTCCAATTCCGGAACTAAACAAGGGCCTTGTTTAGTTTCCAATCCAAACTTTGGAGTTTGCACTGTAGCGATACTATAGCATTTCGTTTGTATTTGGTAAAAATTGTCCAAACATTGCTTAATTAGGCTCAAAATGTTCGTCTCGCAAAGTACAACCAAACTATGTAATTAGTTTTTAATTTCATCTACATTTAATACTCCATGCATACGCCAATATTTTGATGTGATGGAGAATTTTCTTTTTATATGGTAAATTTAGAGAAAAATTTTGGCGACTAAACAAGTCGAAGGCCTCCGATGAAGGCCCGCCCGAACGCGAAAGCCAAAAGCCACCTGCGACTCGCGTAAACTCCGGCCCATGCGGGCCCCGCTCGTCAGCGGCAGCGGCTAGCCGTCGCCTTCGCCGCGTCACCCGCGTGG